>JAHWFP010173872.1:36864-55399 GCA_023313725.1 Lithobius niger | reverse complement strand
GAAAATAGTGGAGAAAGAACTGGTAAATATGAGAGGAATCCCGTGTAACAACGCAAATCGGTTCCAATTTGACCACCACCATATTCGTACACTACCATGGAAACCCCCTTCCCCCCACACACACATTGGATTGGACAATTGTGCTGTACATTCCAGGCCTCTTCAAACTGGTAAAACGTACTTTTGCAAAGGTTGGCATCAGAGTTGTAGCTTGACTACAACAAACCATTGCCACGTGTCTACGTCTTCCTCCTTCCTCCCCAGCCAACCCACAGTTCGAGCAAGAAAACAGCAGTTGCGATCCAACATTTTTCATACCCACTTGTAACAACATGGCTGCATAAATTTCAAATCCAAATCTCAATAAATGCAAGGATGTTGTGTATTACATGAAATGCAATGATTGCATGCAAATTTATGTAGGTCAGTGTAAAAGAGTGTTAGGAGTGAGGAAATTGGACCACGCAGGTGCCATTGCGAAATCAAACCACCTGTACGCCGTATCAAAACACACTTATGATCTAAACCATGTAGTGGATGTGGCTGAAACCAAGATTTTGTATCATGAATCTGTAGAAAAAATCCGCATTCAGTTGGAGTCCTACACCATTACTGTCAACAAAGAGAGGGTGATGAACACAGTGAAACATTTCATTCACATGGAAAAGTTGTGAGAAATATTTGGAAACTTGCCCATAAATAAGCTGTAACAAAAATTAATTTTATTTTTTGTTTGACAATTGGAGAATGTAAAGATCAGTGCAGCAGCTTAAGTGATCAAACATGGCGGCCCACTGAGCCTAAGACCTGTTGTGGCCTTGTATTTTATAGTGTTTTGTGTTTTATTGTAAGTATGAAACATGGGGAAGGGTACAGCTGATTTCGGGGAAGTGATTTCTTTCACTGTGTGTATGTTGTGTATTTTTAGGTGACCAAGGAAAACATGCTTAGCAACCATTTTCCGAAAATTAAATCTGCCTCTTGTATGCATTGTGGTTTTTTTGTCAACGGGGTGCAACTGGACTGTTTTATCTGCTTTACAACCATAAATTAATCGAGTTAAAACTTAAGGCTAAAGTAATGAATAAAATTTTAACTAAAATTCGTATAGAGGCAAAGTTTGCAAATTCTCAATTCTTAAACGATAAAAAAATTATCAAACTGTTCTTCCTGTCTCAATTATTACAGCAATGTAATAATTACAGCATACAATGTCCGAAACTACGAAACACGAAAATTAGAAATGTTTCCAAAAAAAAGTAACGCATGTCGTGTGGATACTTTCATGTAGACAGAGATTTGCATGTAGATCAGCTACGTGCAGATGTAATGTATAGCGACCCATTAGCTAGGTGAGTTGGCAAGCGTTAGCAGAAAAGGGTAGGATGAAAAAGGAAGTGGCAAATCGTCCTAAACATATTTCATTTTACTCAGGGGTCTAGTTGGGAAATTGTCAAACATGCCTCTGATACTCTCTAAAGAGTAAGAAAAAACCTTGTGCAGAGTGTGGCATTCAGTGCCCAGCAGGCCTCGAAAACGATGGGGCTATTACCATACTGTTCTGAAGATTATTTTAAGTCAGAGGTCTTAGGGAATTTCATCGGAGACAACTGAAATCAACGACTTCATGTATGGAATGGGCCAGTTTAGATTTATTCGTTGTTGGCAACCTTCCAATTCTGAGCTTTGCTGACTTTCATCGAATGCTTTCTACGCTTCAAATGATGAATTTCTCTTACGTCCATAACCCTGTCTCTGTACCTCTTTATTGGAGCCTTCTGATGGAAACAATCCATGGATTGTAACAGTCGGGAGTACAAGCTTCTCTATAGCGAATGTAGGATGTCTTAGTTGTTTCCAGTCATTTTGGGAGAAGGTAGAAGGAGAGGGAAAACATCAAATCTTAGTTGGACCTATTGCCGCCTAAGAAGGCGCCTAGGTTGTTTAGTAAAAGTCTTACATTTGATGTGTATAACGTAGGAGGGACGAAAGCGAAGTGAGAATAGGAATACAGATGAGAGTCGACGTCCTAAAGAAGTTGGAGTTATTTACGAAAGTACAATAATTACATTGCACTCAAACAGTGGTGAATTCAAAAAGGGTTTCAAAGGGTTTAACGAGTGTAAGAAGGCAACAAAGCAAAGACAAACGGTGGTGCCAATTATAACAAACAAGAAAAAGACAATAATGATAATGTAATGCAGGACAATAATATACGTGGTGTTAAAGTATTGTTTCGGCCCAAGTCTGAATGGTTTTGTTGCCGGTTGACGTCGTATTTCATTTGATTTTGTATCTGGGCACATGGTGTACGGCCACGGCTCGTTGAAATCGATCAATCATTCAATCGTATTTCGTTGTTATGATGTTGGGATACTGCTTTAGATTTCTGTTCAGGGAGTGCGACAGTTGGTCAAGGCTCTGCTGAATAAAAAATGGAATTGAATTCTTGCTTGTATTTAGAGCCATAGGGCCATAAGGCATTAGGGCTGCGTCGGGCAGATGTGCGGTTAACACTCACTAAAACCCTTTGACTCTTTTCTTGCTTGTATATTAATATAAACAGTGGTGCATTTGCATTCGAGCTCATAACCCCAGAATTACAAAAAGAAATAGTGTAAAGAGGGAATTCAAGTGGTGAGGGCTTTATATTCCCGACAATTAACTAAGGTCCTAATGAGAGTGGCATACACTCATGACACTGTCATGTCACCTACAATGTCAGTGTTTTTGCATTTGTCCCTGAAAAATCCAAGGAATAAAAGCTACAAGATGAATTTTGGGGTATTCTTTCTATAATATGTAATGATAATGTTCCCAATATTTTTCAGATTCGTAATGTAACAGCTATTAACAAAAAGTGCATAGAAGAGAAATTCTTCCAACAATGCGTGAACGTAGCATTTGTAGTTGCCTTGCAGCTGAAGTTAAAGTGCAGGTTTGTACATTCAAAATTAAGATGCAGATTTGTGTGTAACAATTTTTTTTATTTCTCAATATGGTCGACGAAGCGACCACCGAAACGACTGCTTGCTCTCATTCCATTTTATCTTGCCAAACGAGAGATTAGTATTCTCCACTTAGATTCAGTTTTAATGAAGGAAATAAAATAAAGTATGAAGCTACAGTCAGTTGCCTGTTAGTTATAAACGTCAGGTTAAACGTAACCTGAGGTTTATTATGACTGAAGTGGCTGTTTATTTAATTTTTAGTTTTATTTTTTATGTATTTGCCAAGTGCATATTGAAGTAGTCAGCTAACTTGACCAATTTTTGGTAGTCATCGTGGCTGAGAGGTGGCAGAGATCAGCCTAGTTGCAAGGAGAAGCTCATATGGTCCGTGACTAGAAAAGGGACCCAAGTAAAGTTCCTGCTAGTATAAAGGAGTCAGACTTTCCCAGAGTCCCGTAGGCAACACACAACTGGCTGGCGGCCGTACTCCATCGACAGGATGCCACTAGACTCTAAATGGCAAGAGTCGACTGAGTCGAATGTTACGTACGATAAAATGAAGACTCACTTGGGTAGTAGCTCATTGGTGGTACTTATTTGCAGTGAAGACACAGTTCTACAAATAATCGGCATCAATTTGTCCCAGCCAAATATTAGTCATGAAGAAATAACAGTCCAGGTTATCATGCTCTGAACGTGTCGAAATGTACTCCATATTTAAGTTGACGATAACATAAATATTTACAGTACGAACTCATAATTTAGGCTTCAAATTATAAATCCACATTTTTAATGGAATGTAAGTCGTGACAATATCATCTCGTAATCGAGTCTCTAGGAAGGGGTCAAGTTCTCCTCAATAGGTGTTATAAAGTGCCAACTGCTACATGCCTAACCATAAGTACATTCGATGTTGCCGCCCACTCTAATCGTGCTTTACCCTGAAAGCGGAAACATTCATAGTGTTCAGCTACGCAGGCAGTGATTGAATACAACACACTCAACTGATTGATTCAGTTGTACACCATGCCCACCCACTGAAGGAAAGCGACGAATACTGCATTCCGTACGGCTTACAAATCTTCCGTTTGCACTTTGGAGAGACGAAATTTGTGCTTTCTCAGCGACGCTTCTAATTAGCTGAATGCACGAGTGAGAGCAATAATTATGCGGCCTGCAGGAGCTGTTTCCTGTTTGTCTGTTGTAAGCTCAGCAATACAATCTATATAATGAAATGCGCTGACAATAACGATTTAATATTTAAATAATCGAGGTACGGACAAGTTCCTGGCATACAGGAGTACAATGTCAAAGCTAGGAATCTTTCATATCTCGAAATATTGTAGGAGATATAGCAATTTGAAATTAGCGGAGAATTAGGGTCGCTTAACACAACAAGCAAAAATGGAAAGCGTCACAAGTGAGATATTCGCAATGTGTTGCGCCATGACATAGTTAATCCGCTTTCTGAAAACATACAGTCATTCAGCAACTACAGTACAAGCCTTAATGACAAACGTTGTACTTAAGCATTACTTGACTTAACCCAAATGCTGGGCCCAACAATGGTGGCGATCAAGTTTAGAACCTAAATTCTCCGACAGCTGAAATACAAGTTACAGAAACGGAGCGTAAGAACCCTAAAGGTGATATCCCAACAAGCAAGCTTGTGAGAGGATTTTATACTTAAAAATTAATGTTTTCAATAATGTCGAACACACAGTGGAGACCATAAATGCTATTAACCTATGTGAAAACCCAGACGTATGGGCTATCCATAACTAAGGCCGGCTAGGATCAAACATCAAAGCTTAAAGGTGAACCGCTTAATTGAGCTATTGAGAAGCTCCACGGAGATTTAATCCATCTAGCAAAACAACTAACAGTTACAGGGCTGCTACCCTCTCTCTAACAGATTAAAATGCTGCTACCCCCTCCTAGCTAAAGGCGATCTCCACTACATGCCCCACTTCAGGAGCTGACTTCGGGGCTACAGAGAAACCCAGAATCAGTGATACATCAATAAGTGCCACAAGAGTATAACCAGCCAACTAACACAGAGTCGCATGCAATGTTACCAAGGTTCCCAACTGTACAATGAAGAAAAAAGCCATTTCTTCATCAGACCTAGACAAGTGGATGGCTCCTACTCTACACCAAGTAGAAAAGCAACATGTCCAAACCAGATGGCTAAACATTTAACATCATTGTTAGGCACTAGAAGGTTTATAGGTATACCCAGCAACTTAATAAAGTTTTAACCGTAAACTAGTAAAGGCCTATATTTTTATTAAAAATGAAATTTTTAGATAAAAAAGACTCTTCTGCCTTTTTTACAGTTAGAAAGTGTAGAAAAAGTCTTTTACTTTTATTTTTGCACAGAAAAAACGTAAGAAAAAAAACAGGGTTGTGCTTAAAGGGTGTAACACACAAATACATTGCTTAACCATATAGCTAAGAGGTGGTCAAAGTTTAAGTTCATCAGTTAGGGAAAATTAACAAACATACGTTTACCTTTATTACCTGCAGGTAGACGTGACAGTTTTTATTACAGGGGACTATGTTCGTAGCAAACCCTAACTAGAGTGTAGCCTGGGAACTTACGAACTCAACATACAGAACTCAACTAATTTAGGTGTGAAGTCCAAAACTTGAAGTTTTAACGGGCATTCCTATGGTTACACTTCCAATGTACCATCAGCTAAATTTACCACGAAATTTAACAACAAACAATTAACAGTTAAGTTTGGTTAAAACTATTTTATTTATACGTAAAAAATAGCAAAGACATTTTTCACCATTTTAGATTTTAGATCACTAACAACCAGTCACATGAATACAGGTAATTCTGTGGCTCAGAAAAGTAGCGGCTCATTGCATCTGTATTGAGGTGCTCCTTCCCAAAATTATACCTGACTTAATGTTCTGGGTTTTGGAGCATAGGACTCCTTCACATAGGACGTTCATTTTTTCCGGCCATTTGTTTTAGACAATGAAGGAGATTATGGTCCGTTTCAAGTACAAATTAGTAGCGTGTAATACCACCATTGAAAACAAGAGCCCATATCCGGTTTAACTTATGTTAATGTATGACAACACATAACACGTGACGTACCAACCAATCAGGTACTCACACAAAATGACGTCACAATGACGTTACATCCGGTATAAATGGATGTTAATAAAACGACACATTACCAGTTGTCATAGAAACTGGAAAACTTCATGTGACGTCAAGAATACGTGTACGGGCATGTCAGAACACGGAAATGGATAATTAAAGCATAATATCGACAACATACGACGACACCAACGTCCGGAAAATGGATGATAATAAAAAACACGTCACTGGTTGTCATAGAAATTAGAAAGAAACCAGCAGTAACGTCATGTAGACGTGTATGAACATGCCAGAACACGAATACGCTGAAGTAAATCATAATATCGTCAACAGATGGTGACACCAGCTAACTTAAAGCATAATATCGCCAACAGACAGCGACACCAGCAAAAAACTGAAAACATCCTATGACTCCACGGTGGCACATACATACATGTCATAACACGGAAATTTTAAATTAATGTGTGATAATAACAACAGATGGTAGAACTGTCGTACTAGTAAAGTGAATAGCCTTTAGCTTTACTGTACTAAAAAACTAAGATTATAAACTTATATTAAATTTTAAACCAATAGAAGGAACCATGCATATAAGCGAAAAGTGGCATTCAATGAATCAGTTTGGAAGCTGACACACGTCGAAAGTAATCATCGATAGTGTTCATCGTCCTCATGGTATCAGTGGTAGACCTGAAGTTATAATATTTCTGGTATTAGTGCAACTCATACTGGACATTTCTGTGCTTATTGTGACTGTAAATAACGTACAACGATGCAGCGTTGAAGGAGAAAAAATACTATTGTACGTTATACGAACAACTGTACGTTGAACTGTGGTGAAGAAAGCATGATTTCAGATAATTTTGTCTTACAAACAAAATGTAAACCTGAAAGTATATACGCTAGAATTGTGAAACACTACACATTTATTGATTCCCAGTTTGAGGAGTTTAAGAATTTGTTTGTGCACATGAGTTCGATATTAGAAATAAAAATGTGTGATGCATTATCAGGTCAATAAACCCATTTAATTCCCTATAGTGTTTATTTGTGTCAACTAGTATATCGGTAAACAAAATACATAAAAAAACACGTAGGCAAAATAACATAAATAGATTTATTTACATCATGAATTATTTACAAACAATATTCATTTAGCAACAGTGCTTTTAGTGTCTTGGGACTGTGACTCTATCGAATAATGACCGTAAGCTAACGTTTTTACCCCGTAAGGTAGCACCCATCGATTCACATTTGTGAGCTTAAGGAAAGTTTATTCTGTGTAACATGAAAATATTGTGCTTATAACTTCTGATAGCGGTTTGTTCGAAATTATAAAATGTGTGGTCATTTAGACTCGATAGAAAATGGTTGGGAGTAACGACATTTTGCAATACACTCTTCTTAATTCCTTTCCCATGTATCACCGTACGACATCTTGTACAATTTCGATTTGAGACCTACAAAAGTGTTGCTAGCCAAAGCAGGGCATAACACCAGGTTTCTTTTTATTAGAATCACTGTATAGAAAACGATCAATTGGATAGTTACTGGTGTCATAAAGGTCTATGTCAGTCAACATGTCAGTATACACATCAGGAGTAAAAATCTGATAGACGAAGGAATCGGTATCGGACGTAAGCAGATGTACCTTCGAACTGTACTTACGTTTCATATGTCCATAGTGAAATCGGTACATACATAATTTCGACTCATCCAATGTAGATAGGACGATTTAGCACGACCTTTGGTTTAAACAGTTTGAACATGACTAAATCAGGTGCGAGAATATCAAAATATTCAACAGTTGGGCGTTTCATAAGCTTGCGAAAGTGTGATTCGTTAGTTGTCAATTTGATGTCCGTCTGTTTTCGAAGGTTCTGAATGGCCTTACCGTAGATCACGTTATTCATGTTCCTGTAGGTGGTCCTCTCAAATTCGGTAGTAGTAGCCACACGTTTAGAAGTGTTGTAGTTAATGTAAGGCCTTAACTAAGCCTTTTCTGTTAACTGAATGGCTTTATGCACTTTTGTAACCACAAGACCTTGCTGACTGTAATACGCAAGATTCCTATGGTGACAAACGTATCTTTCCCTCTTCATGAGATGAGGCACTAACCTTTGACAATCACTGTGTGTGGGTTGATGCGCGTTTATGATTTATTAAAAGAAGAGAGCATGCTATTAGTGATCGCTATGTTTTCAGGAGCTAATGGATAGTCCGAATGGCTATCATGCAACGACTTGGGATAATTCATGTGAACCATGAGAAGATAGCCAGTTTTTGAACTAGCTGGGGTCGATAACACAGTACTTAGCACAGTTTCTAGTTCTGCAGGTGTTAACCAACGGAAATTAGAATACGGAAGTAGCATACGCAAACAAAATCCGTACAGATTATTTTCATCCAAATACATAATGTAGTTTGTATCTATGGAAGGATCGTAATCGGCTAGCATCGGATTATTTCCCTTAGCATAACGTTGTGAAACAATGGACACACCTTCTCGTATGGAACTCTCAAACATAATGTACATATCAGAATCTGTGAGCAATTGCAACTTCTCAGAGGTCATTCTTAACGCAGATTTCCACGATAAACCTGGAAGAGTAAAGAAGTGACACGGGTCTAATTTGTACTATAATAAACAGATTTTTCGAAAGTTTACAAAACAGTCAGCCAATAGACAGGAATCAGTCATGAGATACAAGTCGTGGTAATCACCCAAAGTCTTGCAATGAGTTTCTTTCCAAACAGTAAGAGCATAATTGTAATCTTCATCTGTGATGTCGCTATCATTTAGTGAAGAATAAAATGCTTCCTTCGGTGGTAAAGACAATACGTTAAATCGTTCGAAGCTATCTATATATTCGTAGGGGTAAATGCCCTTACGTGAGAGGTGTCGAGACGTAGATGGAAATTCGTTATCAAGAACTGGGAAATAATGTAACGTTTCCGTCAATGTAGTCAGTGATGACGATAAAAATTGATACGAGTCTAGAAACTGAAACTTGTTACCAATTCGTAATGAATTTGCTCTTTACCAAAGTAAAGTAAAGCCATCGTGAATATATGTGAGTCGTGTGATCTTAAATTATTGAAAAAAGAGGAAGAACATTTTTGTACTTATAGTATAAATTACATCTATTGTGAGCGGGACCACGATAACGGCTGTAATGTGGCAATGGCTCCTAATCTTAAATCCATCTACACGACACTGTTTGTCGCAAATATGACAATGTGTAGCGTTAGTACAATCTTCCAGTACCTCATCAGTTATTAACATGGGATTAAGAAAATTTTGAAACGATCTTTGTAATCCCATACTAATAACAAATTATCGAAGAAGTTAGTAACACAATCTTCTCCTCTATAAACACGTTTATCGTGAACCATTCCATCATACCCAATCAGTATGTAAGAATACCCACAAGGGTTGTGTAAATGTGTCTTATGTGTAAAGGAATAGGACGGATCGGGTTTGCAAGTATGAAGACATTCAAGGACAGATTCAACATCGGCATACAATACAAAAGGATGTGGTAGTTGATGATCAAACCTAAAGAAAACGTAACAATATCGACGATACCGACGATATCATGTAAATATTGTTGAACATCCGTAGTTAGTGTAGGTTCGGCGTACACGTAGTGTCCACAGAAATTATTAAAGGCGAATGCATCTAATGTAAATGGTAAAACCTCTGGCAGTTGGGGATGTTCTTCGCAACAATGATGTAACATGGCTTCGTGAGTGTGAAACAATCGAGGACAACTAACGCAAGTTATTAGATGTCGTCTAACGTGTCTCCTTAACGAAATCCCTGTAGTAAACGATAGGCCGCAAAAGACATATCTATGTCGTTCACGATGTGTAGCACGTAGATGTCGGTTCAGTCCCAAACGTATGACGTACATTCGTTCACAAAGATCGCATTTAAAAGGTCTAGGATCCATCTGAATAAAAAAAGAAAGTAATGAGACACGAGAGACATACACATACTGCACAAGTATTTATACACAATAAACAAAAAAATACATTACTTCAAAGATGATACAAAATTGAATACAAAGCGATCTGGCTGTTCGAGAGAAGCAAGTCGTTTAATAATACTTGCAGCAGACTGACCTTTGCACCGCATTAGTATGTAATAAATACAATAATGTCCACATACTGTACTGTCTAAAGTTTGTAAAGGTACTTTATTATAATTCCATTTTTTAGTGCAATGTTTCTTCCTTCAGGTATTGAAAGATAGAATGTGTTAAAGACAATACCCCGTAGCTATCAAAGTACTCACAAGGACCCACCACCACCCAGTGAGATCCTGGCTTTTTATAATCATCTAAGTTTATTATAGACCAGCCTCGTGCGGTAGGGAGGCGATTTGCAGAGAATACGCCCAAGAATACCTTACACCTCCCCTTTAAAATGTCAGCTGTGTTCATTCTGTAGATAGGACGTTACGACGTTCGTCAATCTCCAATAACGCCTCCCTCTCTCCAAACACAATAACGGTCACGTTTTGAGCAAGCACTTGTGAAAAACGTAATTCTAATCTCACTGCACCATTTTTAACGAGAGAAACGTGACTCATATCGTCCACGCAATGGTCGTCTGTAAGGTCAAAAGGAAGCATACATTTACCATTAGCAAAATTTGAGTATATAATATTGTTAGAAGTATTATGAAACGGGATCCCTAACCCCGTAAATAACGACATATAAGCACGGACATAATTACCGTTCGTAAAATCATAAATTAATAGTTTGCCGTTCACTGTTTCACCATCGACGGAAAGTGTTAAAGAAATAAAATTGTTATGCACGAAAACGAAGGGGTCTTGACTGTAATCACCGTTGTAAGTGTCGTGTCTGACTAATGCGATCGTCACGCATGAAGGTACATTACCATTAAAGATATTATCAATTTGACCACTACTCACTCCACTGATCAAAGTATGTGTCTTGATTTCGGTTTTTCTGTAGAGATACTTTGAGCTTGACGTAGCGAGAGCATGTGCGTGCGTGAGCGAGCAAAATATTAGGTGATGGAGTCACTTTGCGGATGTGCAGGGTAGCATCTAAAAATTCTGCAATAGGAGCGAGACCCAATGTCACACCATTTGCTGTTAAATACAAATGGAATTCTGGCTTATGCGGCACGAATCGGAACTTGATTTCGGTGTTATTTAAAATAAGTCTAGGCTGCATAACCAAGTCATGATGTATTCTTCCTAATAATTCGACTTCACCACTACTGGCAATACGGCTCCTCCGTTTGTTAAATGGCATAAAAAAAGAGGAATGCAGTTGAGTATCTTTAGCCTCCTTCCCGTACGTCAATAATGTTTGTAAATGGGCCTTATAACCGTAGTTGTCGCTGGTGCCGGTCGCTAGTTTCCCATTTATGGTAATGTCGACTTGCGAAAACATGGAATGAAGCCAAAGATTAGTAGTGCCAACTTCCGTGTTGTCTCCTGCCGCCAAGTTAACGCCTGGTGATTTCGACACCTCCACCTTCAAGAAAAATAACGTTTGTGATAAATCGATGTATTCTTCGGAAGAAGGAACCGTGAAATCCAACACTTGTGTAGATGCGATGTTCGCAATAGGCCTATATTCCACATATTTAGTTTTTTTGTATAAAAAGCTGTGTAGGTGCAACGGAAAAAATATCTAGAGGGCTAAGCAAGCACTCGCACGAAGAGGGGTGAATAAACGCCATCACGAAGAATGGTTGTATGTGTGATCAACATGCACTTTATATACAGCTAGTCCAAACACGTTTTAATATTAGACTTTTTTCGTTTGCATACTTTATCACATGATTTTTTTTTTCGTTTTCTTCTTTTTCCTCCTTGGAGTTTAGAAGCAACATCTGCAGCTATTCCTCTGGCAGTCTCTTGCAATCTATTTACAGCAACCTTTTTAAAACTTTTTCTGCCAAGCACATCACCGCCAATGTTAATGCCCGCACCGAGAGCTTTGCCCCCCAAATACGAATATATACCTTTCAAGAAGGGGAAGGCTATGCATCCTAGGGAACTTAGCACAGAACCAAACCCATGACCACGCTGATTTGTGCATTCAAAGTAGACGGGGACTTCCCCTCCCGCCTGATTTACGTAGTATTCGGTGTATGGGCACCTCTTCATGATGACAAGTGAGAAGGAGGATGATAGAGTAACAGTATTTATACATAATCGCTTCAACAGCTTGTGGGACAGAAATGTAACACACTAATAACTCTTCCGTAGCTAGGAAATTCGATAGGTCTCCCAGAATCGTCACGCAGATCTATCTCTACATGTTTAATCGATAACGTCTGTAATGGAAAGTAATGGAGTCTTCGAAAATCGACGTTCGTAACTTCGCAAGTTTAACCTTGAACGGGTGAAATTCTCAGCAATGGCACTCATGAATCTCCCACCAACTGAGGCTGAATTATATTATAATAAATGTAAACAGCTTAGATGGTCGTGTTGGTTTTCTCTTTGATGGGGAATGTGGTATGAACGGAACACTCTTCCTTAGCGGTTAGGTTAGGAAATTGTTCAGGATGGAAGATGAATCTCGCGGCCAGTTTAGGGCCTAAATTGAGCCTCACATAATAGTCGTCAGTAACGTCATTATTCAAAGAATAAGTACTCGTACGTTCATCATACGAAATATTAGGTAACCCATTTTCAGCTACTCGTTTCGTATGACTGTTTGGATCTGCATATTTGGCACAAAATGTTTTGATTTCCGTATGGATTGTAGTCATCAAATCGTGCATGCTTTCGTCCTGTTTCTCACCACGTGTACAGACCAAAATATGGTTCACGTCACTCCGGTTTAATAAACTAGCGACGTGTGCTTTTTTCTGGTGTCAAATCCTTTTCCACATCAGGCTCTCCCCCTCCCGTCTGTCTATACTCCAATAATAATAATCTCACTTCATCTTCGTGACTACGTAAGACGATACTGCTGTTTTGGCTGTAGGAATTTGGAAATGAAATTTGAGCCAAAGCAACTTCGTAAATGGAATCAAGCTCTAGAGACGAGGATAAACATGTCATGTAATGCTGTAAAGTATTTTCAGGAAATATGTCCATGCTACTATTAGACGGCAGAGTAAGCCCTACTTCGTCAGCCATCACGTGTTAACCAGATCTGTCACCCAACTGTTAAAGCTCGATGGATAATTGAGCCACTTAACGAAGTATTTCGTTTGTCCAGCACGTTTCCTGGTTTTAAGCACACTTTCAACTTTGTAGGTCTCGGGTGGTACCACTTTCTGTAGTTCTTATTTGTAGAATGTACCCACAATATCATTCCCATCGTAATCACGCACTTTATAGGTAGGGATCGAGTGTTTTTTAATTTTTTTAACATACACTATTCGTCGGTCCAATTTGGTTCATATCCTTTAGTGAAAACGTCTTTTTTCTTACTCATCCTCACCGCATCACCAACCGAAAACCCCGATCCACACAAATTCAAAAACACTTGCCCTTTATTTCGTTCGTCGACCCGGTTTGGACTCATCTTAATACTTCTGTGATATGAATTGTTATAGGCTGAAACGAACGAAGGTAGATCGTTGATGTATCGTTTTGCGTTTTTCGCGTGCATGTAACGCCACATCACGGACTGTAGACCCCGAAAATATCTTTCTATCACGCTAGATTTTATATCTTCATTTTCTGTACTGTACTGATTAATATCGTACTGGTGCATAACCTTTTGTACATTAGCATTCCGGAACTCACTTCCTTTGTCAGAAAAAAAAGTCTTATTTTTGACATTTTGCTGAAGATTCCCTTTAATGCTGCATAAACATTAATACCATCTTTACATTTTAAAGGTACACTTCACACGTTTTGTAAACACGTCGATAACAGCCAACAGCCAATTCACACCAGCATTAAATTGTGCTAAATTCGAAACATCGGCTAAATCAGCCGTTACCACGTCGAAAGGCCCACTGTATGTATTCTATTACGTTTGAATTTTCGAACTAAGGGTTTGAAGAAGGTGTACGTTTCTTCACCACACAACCATCATTTAATTACGTCTAAAGGAACCGAATGTCCGCTCGCTTTAACGGTTCTAGCTAAACGAGAAACACAACCGAATGAGCCGGGCGAAGCCGGATCATTATAATTTTTTTCTAACAACTGGTGTACATCGTTAGTGGAAGTCGTTCTACCACGAAGCCTCAGCTCGATCCTTCAGTGTTTCCTGGAGTGGCTCATCATCCCATTGCAGGAAGGGTGCGTCATCATCAAAATGGATTAAACCCAAATCGACTAATGAATCGATAGTGGGTGTTTCGTGTCTTCGAAGTTGGTCAGATCGATGCAGTTTCCTTTTATGGGGAATTTTCCGTCTCATTATATCCACACCTGGAGCGTGTCTCATATCAGATCGAAAACATTTATTGTCTGTAATTCTTCCTAGTACTAATTTAACAACGTCACTACCGGGCACAACCTCACCTTCGCTTTTAATCAATTGACCGGTTCTGTCAAAATTTACTGTACCACTATTTAGAAAACGTGAAAGTATTCTACTGTATTTTTGTGGTTCATCTGTGAAATCCGCGACGTAACCAATCCCATTTTTGGAAGATATAGTGCTATCGCATTGAGGTGCTTCACTTGTTTCACTGGAGGTCACACTTCATGGCGGCAATTTCATTTTTCTTTTTCTTTTTTGATGATGGTTCTGTATTACATCGAAATCCTGTGTGTTTATTGTATGACTTGTGTACTTTCTTGGATGTAATATTCTACATGTATAACAAATACTATACTTTATTGCATTTTTTACATTGCTTTGTTGCCGCTTGTACTGTCCAATTTCTGTAAGCAATTTGAAGTTTTATAATTTTAGAATGCCTTTTGTTCCGGAAAATATCAAACTTCCAACTTGCAACTCTACATCAACGGCCAGGGAAACCATCCAAATCTTCAAAGAAATTTTGCTGCTGACAGGCAAGGAATTGGGATGTCCAGAACCATGCATTGAAAGAACCTTCGAACATGTGTTCTCAGAATATCCTCAAGATGATGTCGGTCAACCTCTCAGCACCATTTCATATAATTTTGCAGATGGCATTGTTCATACAGCTTACATGCTACGATCTTACACTGGAGTAAAACTGGTATGTGATATTGGTAATATATTGGGATTTTCCGTAGGGTTATGCATTTTATCTGGCATTGAAGTTCTGCAACGTGGAATTTCTGTCTTGCTTTGTAAATTCAACAAGACAGCAAAAGTAACAAAAGTAAAACCTGCTTTGAGAGTGAAGAGATCCACGTATTGCACTGTGGTGCCAGCTCAGTTTCACTCAAAAATGTTACCTTTGCAGCGGAAGGTAACATTTGCTGAAAGTAGGGTGAGAGTGGGAAGGCGTACCTATTATATCTAATTGTATTTCCCTTCATTAGCTTAGAACGTGTCGTACGCATAAAAGCTGGGTGGATGAAAATGTATAAAGATCATAGATACCACTAAATTTCAGCAAAATGCAACAAGAAGACGATTTGCGATTTTGCACCGGAGCCTACAATGGAATTTGGCTTATTAACTATCAAAAATTCTAAAAGCTTCTTTAATTTTATTGCACAACGACACGTTTTATTATTAACAGTAGTAATAAAAAGAGGCTGCCATTAATGCTGATCATTTTTCTCCTTCACGTGTTGCATTCCGAATTGCAAAATCACCGAGCCCATGGGCGAGATGTTTTTATCAGCTTGGAAATGCAACGAGTGATTTAAGAAAAATTATCATTACTTAATAGTAGGCTGAAATTGTATCTGCAATGGGAATGCCTCGTTGCAATAAATACAAGATGGAAAGACCAAGGTGAAAAAATAATAATCTCTTAACACCATTATCTAGTCAGCTATCGGTGGTATTACCCATATCATTTTGCTTTTCTGCCTGAAAGTCTCTTGTCTTTAGGGCCGAATTTACGCCGTAGGAGACCTAGGGCACTTTAGGACCCCCTCCAGTGAAAAAATATATATTTGGAGAGAGGAATAGCTAGCTTGGGGGGTCTCAGCATGAAGCTGAAGCATTTAAGGTACATCACTGTATATCCATCTTCTAGCAGGTATTTTTACACACATTCCTGTAGAATTTATTTAGAATTATGACACGTTTGTAAAAATGCATTATTTTATGATCAAGCTGCTTCTAATAAAGTTTTTTTAAATTATTTTATCGTTTGTTTTTGTTTTGTTTGTTTTGTATAGGGGGTTCTTTTGGCTGGGGCCCAAGAAAAATTGCCCCTTTAGCTTCCTATAAATCCCATACTGTTTGTGCTTCTATTTGTTGCTTTCCATTATTTGCATGTCCATTATACATAGCCATTACCTGAATAAAACCTATATAGTAAGAGTAAGGTTCTGATTGGAAATTGAATTCCTCTTTCGAAGCTAACACAAATTGTAGACATCAAGATGCTTTTCTGCCAAATGGCTACCAATTCTGAGCTCATTCTTATGTATTTTTAGGAAACCTGTATTTTCATCACATGGATATGTTTCCTACACATTGTGTGTATTAAATAAGATACGTCTGTCTTTGTTAAACATAATAATATTTATTGTATTTATTGTATTCATTATATCAGCTGTAGTTGACTGTATTAAATAGAATACACTTGTCTAAGAAGAATACACTTATATGCAATAGTTGTTCTGACAAATTCTTGATGTCGTGTGCCTGTCTGTATTGTGTTGCCTCGAGAATGCTTGCCATTGTGTACTGCATGCAAAAATTTGGATACATTAAATGTAGTTTTGTGTCACGAAAATTGTAACTGTCGGCCCACTTCTTCCATTGACAGAATAAAGCTACCTGTGTTAAGTTCAAAATACTTTAGTGTAATTAACTAAAAGTCACTTGTCTGTATAGTCAGATATAGTCGACTGTATTAAACATAATACTTTCGTTTATGAGAAACTGGCATTTGTACACGACTTCGCCCGGGTTTAGTTTCGGCTGTGGTTGTTTCCCAGTTTTTGGTCGGTGTTGCCTGAACATTGACAGTGATAGGCAGTTTTTCTTCATGTAAGTTTTCCTTTTCCTCCCATCTTCTTCCTACCTTTTCCCCCCTTCCTATCCTCTTACCCAGCCCTCTCCTTCCCTTTGCCACACGTAGTTAACAGTCAATTTTCTTCCTTGAATCATCCCCTTTTCCTCCCGTCCTCTACCTCTCGTGTCCCGTCCCTCCTTTTCTGTAGGTTCAGTTTAATGAGTAATCATATGCTTAATGGTAACAGACTAATTCTCCCCCCCCCCCACCCCACCCTCCCAATCTCTTTTGTTTTCTAAAGAGAAGGGATAACTGAAGCACTCCCCCACGCATGGGAATTCCCCCAATCCAGTCTTTCACTGCGACTTGAGCGATGCGTACATGTGAAAAATAACTGTTCATGACATCATTTAAGACTTGCCACTGAGTGACCAAGGTGTTTGGTTAGAAGGATAATTTTTGCGTCCTCCACCTTCCCAATCAAATAGTGGGGGTAACAGAAGCACTGCCCCACACACGGTCATTGGTTTATCGCTTTGGCTTGAGCAATCCGTACCGTGTGAAAAATAACTGTCCATCGTGCATGACGTCGTTTAAGACATGCCCTTACGATGACCGCGCAGATCAAATTGTTAGTCGAGGCAACAATGTGTCAATTTCAACTTCTTTTCAAGGCAATAACGTACCAGTTTCAACTTAAATCCAAAGAATTGACACACTCCCCCTTTTTCATTGTAACGGTTCCTATTTTTAGGAGGTTCTTGTCTTCGTTTCTGCTATGAGACTTTGGTTTATAATTAAGAAGACAGACTATACTTGTCCATATAAACTGACTATCCTTGACAGCACTGCCATTGAATAAATTCTCCGTGTTACATTGAATACAGATTGAGAGTAAAACATAGCTCTTTGTTATCAACAGACAACTTTTAGAGCACATCATCAAGAAGAACAAATAACGTAGTCAAATGACATGAGCACAACACAGCAGTTGAATCCCACGAAGGAACCTTGGGCGCTTTAAACCAATAGTTTAAAAGTTGTCTGATGATTCAAAAAAGTTGTTTTTACTCTTTGCGTCACATAAGTACTGTTTTTGTGACACGGATTTTAAACATACATGTTAATTGTATAAACCTTCGTAATGATTCCACAAACCCTCGAGGGCAGATTTTAACTGTTTTTTTGTAACTGAGGAGCTATGCCAGTTATCTATAAGAAGATACATTTTAACCTTCACATAATATGACATGCAATGCGATGTGAGCACGCTTAGTCAGGGATTCCTCCAAGTCCGTGCATCCTGTGCACGTGCACACCCTTCCTAAATAAAGAGCCCCATCGGTCCTCTAAAGTGAGCTCATCAGCCCTCCCTACTAAATGAAGAGCGCTCATCGGACCTCTAAAATTGACCTCATCGGCC
>JAHWFP010173872.1:10090-27219 GCA_023313725.1 Lithobius niger | reverse complement strand
AAAGGGAGGATCGAAGCGATGTGAGGAGGGGAAGGGAAAGAGGGTTGGGGCGGAAAAATAAGAAGGACGAAGAGTGGGGAGCAAGGGGTAGGTGTAGAGGAAAGGGGGAAAAGAGGCAGATACAGAATTCGCAAAAAATGTTGTTTACAAAGAAGTATTTCCAAAGCAAAATTTCTCTTATGCATTTTGTCAGACTAATTATGAGATTTTTTTGGGAATTGTTGACGAAGGAGGGGAAGAAACTTGCCTTAGTCTTTCATTTTATAATGCTGGGTAGTTACACTACCCCCCTAGTTTTCCAGCCGTTTGTGACTTCACACACACTCGCTGTTCCCCGAACGTAGTGCTGACTTACCACTATTATTAAATAAAACCTAACAATGAAATGATGTTTTCAACAAAAGACAATTTTTTAAAAATTATTATAACTGTTTACGAGGAAATATCCATTAGTAAATTCTGAGGAGAAGGGGAGGGGTAGGGGTTGAGGCTAATGGGTCATCGACAGCTAGGCCATTATGCCAACCTCAGTCACAGTGCAGTAGTCCGGGTTGCCACTGCGCCACACATTAAAAAGATGTTAAACAAACCCGAAAATTACATCGTACCATACATCTTTACCTCCTGCAAAAAAAAAATTTCTTAACCCGGACAGGGGGATAGACCATCGCTCAATTGACGGGTTAAGTCTTGTGGAAGATGAAATCGGTGACGAACACCATCAACGTAATGAAATGTCCGTGTTAAAGGGTGAATCTGTTCACTGTCGTTTAATTTTTTTTTTTTGAGTGAGGTAGTGGGGGAGGGGTGGAATGTCTGAGGAGGATAGGCCTCACGAGTTGGGGGAGGGGATGCTCGAAAACCGTTAAACAAGTTGGTTTCAGATCAGTTCGACAACGAAAGCTAATCGCATTTCTTCTGCCTGATCGGATGAAAATTCAGACACATAAACGATAAAGGTGGGGGATTTATTTATATCTGCAATAATTACTACCGGATTATTAGAAAATGTAGCATAGAGAAAACAGCTGAGCAGCAAAATCTGAATCAAGAATATGGGAGTGTCTTGAAAGAACGAAATCAAAAAGGTCTCGGCACTTAATCTCGCTTGCAGATAGATATGCAGGAAATATCATTTCTCTTACTACGTCTCTTGCACGCCTCAATTGGAAATTTGTAAAAGCTTTCTATATTCAAATTCAGGTTGAGCCCAGTTTATGTTCATTGCTGACGGTGACAGATGCACCGGATGCTGGATGTTAAATCGTAATTAAAGGAGGTAGGTCTGCATGTACCGAATTTTTCATTTCCTGCAGTTCGATTGGCTACTTCTACAATGTTTTCTCCCAATCTTAGAAACCGATGTGTTGCGGGTATCACTTGTGAATCCATTGGAACCCTTTTGCTTTGCTGGGCGTGTGACAGGTTTCCGTAATATTATCTTGTGGATAGCTTCAACAAATCCCAAGTAAGTGTCTATTATGCATACCAACGACGTCGAGTAGGTTATGCCAACAATCACGAATGCAGCAGCCATGAGTTATTGTTGCCACAACCCCCGAGACGGCATTGGCTGCTTGTAAAGTAACCGCGTATTGTTCGGGTCGCAGCTGCAAAAAAGAACAAATTGTACTAATGTTCTTTAACTCAACAGCTTGATAAGGCGAATGTGCGTGCTGGAGGCAGAGAGATGTTAGCGGTTGAGGTGAGAGTTTTAAGCCGTAGACGAAATTCTTAAAGGGGGGATTCCTGTGGCCTCCTAGTATGTTGAGTTGGGAAACTTAGAGGAACGTCTCAAGCTTAAAATTAAAGGCAAGATGGTTAAAATGATACAATCCAGATTGGGTGGTTCAGTTGGTGGAGGCGATTTATTGACAAGTGCTCGCCTGCTGTCAATCGGCAGAGCAGAAATAAATTGTGAAATTAGGTTAGGTTTGAAAACAACAATGTTTACACAAAGACAGCAGTAATTGCTTGTTTGGTGAAGGATTCTGTGCTCGTGTTTATGGATTTTAACTCGATCCGAAGTGCCCATCAACGTTCATACCGAATGACTTCAGATAATTTCTCTTTAAATTATTTTTAAGAGAAGTTGTTTAAAGGGGCTATTTGGCGTTGAGTTTCCGTGGCATGAACGGTTATGGGTTTTTTTTGGAATCAAATAACAATCCAGAAACAAAAGCAGAGAACCATTGTTGGCTAACTGGGTTATAAGTGGTTGTGCGATGAAGGATGCTTTCGAATTCTTGAACAGTAATACGGTAAGACAATTAACGTGTAATTACAGGACAGAAAGCCAAATGGGCTCCATCAGTGGTAAATAAACGTGTAGTTGAAAGCTTTACATTTCATTGATAAATTAAAAATAATGAAAAATATGACGGACAGTTGTGTCAGCTGGCTAACGTTATTCTTCTTTGGTAATGCCCATTGGTTGAGAGCAAACATTCGTCGGGTAACATGACAGCTACCCACCCATTAATTTGGTTTAGTTTTCAGCACTTTCCTGGTCCATTGTCGATTCGGTCTATGATTCGAATCGTGTTATATTAATCCGACGACATAATAAGCATTTAATAAGCATACATTTTCTTGTGTTATTGCGTTTTAGCTTGCTTCCGAAATACCCCTTCTGACAACAACAAAACTATCCACCCAAAACCAAAACTGGTATTCAAACCCGCCAAGTTTCCAAAAACGATCGGCCTTTGAAGGTAGTGATATCATTCCACCAGGGAAAGGCCTCCAAGGTTAATCCTATTAGCCAAGTTAATCGCACATACTAATAGTTCGAAAGTTAAATGAAAACTTGAAGATTGCTACTAGCGGTAGCAATCTTCAAGTTTTCATTTAACGTCCAAAGTATTATTCGGTGCTTTTAACTTGGCTAATAGGATTAACCTTGGCGGCCTTTCCCTTGTGGAATGATTTCACTACCTTCAAAGGCCGATCGTTTTTGGAAACTTGGGAGGGGTTTTTCTACCAGTTTTGGTTTTGGGTGGATATCACAGCTTTCATAGGACTGTGAACGTACAAAAGGTTACACCGTCTTATCTTCATCTGTACTTTTTTCTGGAGGAATTTGATATCTATAAATTTTCACATCGATAATTGTCAAATTTACCATTGCCAATTAGCCGTTCGATTAGCCAAACTGACATGGCTTAGTTTATTGTATACGAGTATTCTTCCCATGCGTAAGTTGCTTCAATCCAATTTTTGCACACACTGGCTAACAATCGCTGATTTCGTTCGCTTCGCTCACTTAATCAGCGCTCCCCTTCAGTTGTTTTGTGTATCCCTGCACCTTCCCCTTAACTTTTCCAGATTTCGTTGACATTTAGTCATGCAGAAACCCCAGAAGGTCGCTGTTACTAAAACGGCAGAACACGAAGCATTTTATTTTTGGGTTATTAACAAAAAGCCCGTTAGCTCGTGGATGCTTGTATTGTTGCGTAACCATCATCTAACGTGCATCCTTTTATTCTTACGCAATCCACGGCAACGTTAATATTTTTCTTATTTTGTCCTTCATTACAGTTCAGTTTTTAGTTCATCCAGGCTTTTACAATAAATCTAAAGACCAGTGTCGATTGTTCAAGACATTGTTGCTTGAAATCTTTGGTTGCAACTTGGAAAAGAAACGAAATTTAAATTCGCTGGTGGCAAATTTCAAAACCCTCCCACGCATTTGTCCTGACCCCTACAAACCAACAAATGGACCATGCTCAGATCATCATGCATCCTTGTGCCAAAATTCAGCTACGTAGGCCTTCTCAATTTTGCGCTAGCCATGAGCAAAAAGTCTATGGAATTTAACATGGGAAAAATCTTATTAGCTAGCTAGCTAGACAGTAACATAAAAACAACGTTATTGACGCATCTTTTTCTCTATGATTAGTGGACACTCATCCTTTAAATTTTAGTTTTTCCCTAATCTCTGACCCTTCCTCTTACATTTTCCACAATTTGAAACGTTTATGTCGCATCCTCAAGATATGCCAAAATATGCTTTCAGTTGCTTCTGCTAGTGACCCGCCTTTTTATCGTTAACAATCAATTTTTTAACAATCGGATGTCTACAATGGGATGATCTACTGTTACTTGGCGGCGACACACTAGCGTGTGTCTAGATTCCTTCGACAAACTTTCCTTGCAGAATCAGCAAGTTAAAAAGGGTTAAAGGGTTTAAAGAGCGTTAACCACTCCTGGTCATCTGCCCGAAGCCCTAAGGCCCTATGTCTGCAACAGCCAGATTCCCAGGCGGTCACCCACCCAAGTATCAATCCAGCCTAATGCTGCTTAACTTCGGGGCAGCAAGTGTGGGTTCTGTCAACAATGCCTTGTAAGTAATAGTTATAGCTTTAACTTTAACTTAACTTTAACTTTATTGAGCTGAAAGACCCCAAAGATAGTGCGCTCAGAACTAACCTACTTAACTAGCTTAACCTACCGTAAAACTATAACAACTCGAAAACCAAACAACCGTTGAAAACCAAACTACCAAACAACCGCACCTAACCCCGCAGTGAAACCCCACACAATGTACCAATGCAATCGGGGGGCGAGCAATGAAGTAAAAACGGCCTGTGGCTCTGCAAAAGTCTAACACTATCCTAAGTGAATGTCGCAATGACGCCAAATGTGGGGGGGGGCACCCCCAGGACTTCACGCATAGGGACGCCCTCATCGCCCAGTGGTCGGCGTCGGTGTGCTACCCAAAAAGGGCACGACAAAAGAAAATGTCGAACAGTCTCGGTCCACGTACCACAGACACAGATAGTTGCGTAGACCAGTGCGCCGCCACGCCACGCCACCGCCGATGATTTTCCCAATATTCCGCATGCCGTTGCTGATGAAAAATAATTTCGGCACGCCGCCGCTGCCCGCCGCCGTTAATTTTTCGGTGCGCCACGCCACTAGGTAGTTTTGCATTTTAATTCAAAATTTAAGTTTTAACATTTTATCGAGTTTTTCACGATCTGAGGACCCTTAAAAACAAAAAAGGTAAGAAAGACGAAACTCCTTGAAATGGCAAAATGAAACTCAAAACAAACAAATGTGCTGAAGTACTTACTCGTCATAGTGTGCTAGTTATTTTTCACATTCGTGCAATGAGATTGGAGGTGTTAATGTTTTACACTTTTAACAATCTCAGCCACGATTACCAGCCCTCAGTCGGTTTGCATGCATAGCATTCCCATCAAAGATCATAGCCATAAGTTACATTTATTTCTAACAACAATAAAAACTCCTAAACATTGTGATCATTCTGACTACAACAGGTCCTCGTCACAAAATCTGTGTAGAACAGCGTTTGTCGTGGTTGTTGTAGTTGTGTTTTTTTTTCGTCCCGCCAAGTAAAACTAGGGTGCGGTAACAGAAACTGCATACTGTTACCTAAACCCAAAAAATTTAGCATAAATAAGTCTAAACTAATTACCCTTCTTCCCGCCATACAAAAAAATATTACTTTTTTTTCTTTTTGGGGGCGGAGGGATACAACAAGTAAGGGTACAATAAGCAAATATTCCCTGTTGTGTCAAGTGCTCCCATCTACAACGTTGAGGGGATCGCCAATTATCTAATATGTTGCACTTAAGCCAAATCTATCCCTTTAAGGATCCCACGACAAGGCTTAACCTAATCCTTAAACCGTCTCCATTTCAACAGTCTACTACTAAGCCTTGTGACCTGATCACTGTATTAGTGACCTACCTTCTTTCTATTTCAAATGATAGTGCAAATGGTAACATTTGGAAGAGGCAGTAGGAGCAAAAATTTTTTATTCAGGAGAGGATGAATATCCATGTAAGCTAGGCACCTGAAACGTTTTAGTTTAGTGGTGTCTGGCGCCTGCTTACACCTGGCTTGAAATGGCAAACGGGCATCTTCCAATGGGCTTTTGCTGAGGTTGTTATGAAGGAGTGTCGCTTCAATACATGCATCATTCCAGGAGCATTGGGGGAGCTTAGCATCTTCCAACAGTGCTCTGTCAACTTATTTTTAACTCAAAGGTGCCCAGGTTTAAAAATTGAGTTTCCTTGAGGTGTTCAGGGTATTGTTACGCAGTGAACGGTCCCGTTATTATACAATAAATATTGAAGCCATGTGTTTTTTTACATCTATGCTCCATCTGTGAGAAGCTGTGAGTGAGTCTGCCCAGTTTCAACACATTGTACACTAGGCTTTTGTCACGTAGAATGTGACATTGTACACTTGGCTAAATAATCTACGGGTACCTATGTCAACGACATTAAATAATACCCTTCAACCGTTAATGGCTTCTTCATTACTTGCAATGCATTCGTCGGCTAAGCGTACTTGACATACCAAGGCGTTTACTCATTATACGGTGGCTACAACGAGTAGTTTTCGTTTTCATGCACACGTCACACAAATCCACCATAGCACGGAAAGTTTAGGTGCTATATGAGTGCCCTTTTCAATGATGCACTTTATTTTCCCTATACTCACACATCCGATACGCCTATGAAACATATTTAGATCATGTGTACTGTATGATGCTCTACTGAGGAGTCGGGGATAGCCAGTACTCAACATGCCGAAGAGTTATTTTTAATTTGTCTGTAGGTAACCTCATTATTGATCCACTTAAACGGACCTCAGGGAAAAGCCTTTGTAGTCACTGCATGGTCTTCTTCCCAGGACAACCTTCTTATCTCTACATTACTCCACAGAGCGACCAATACTACAGATTTTTCCCACATGAAATGTCATTATTTCTTCTCAGGAGTGGGAAGTTTCCCTAATTTGGGGGAGAGGGAGGGGGGCAGGGCAAATAAAATCTTGACTGTGGCTACACGAAAGAATTTCAAATAGGAAAGGGGGTCAAGTGGCACGTCAAATTAAAGCTCTTAACGAGCTGCGAAAAATGATGCAAAGAAAACGTCGCTATCTTGTTCCAACCAAAAATGGTGCCCCTTTAAAGTACGAACGTGACACAAATTCGTCCAAGTCTGTTCCAGGGGGATAAACCGAAAGGTACATGTACAATAAAACAAGGTTGAAGCCCCTTAGTTTGGGACATGAGGGCTGATAAATGTTACGAGCAAATGGATGTACGAAAGTATAAGGGTCCACGAAAATATCAAGCTTTATTGTGGCAGTGATCTGTCACTTCAGTAAATCAATGTCCTACTTTTGAAAACCACCTTCAAGTTTCATCATATTGCTTCCCTGAAGTACACATTTTTCTGTTGAGATGCATTTTATCGATGTGGCCAAAAATTCACTTATTACTTTATCCACCCGTTTCAAACTTTGCATTGTCACCATTTTGGAAAGAAGCAACGTAGCAACGATTTCTTTTCGCTGTTTGTATTTGCTTGTTAAGATCTTTATTAAGAGGTGCAACTGGATTTCCCCCTCTCATTTGAAACTTTTGAGTTTAGCCCTAACCAAGATTTTATTTGGCTTGTCCCCTTCGGGTCCCCCCAAACCCACCCCCAAAAAAATGCGGAATCTTAATGTTGCCACATTTCTTTTACGTGTGTCTTTCAGTTTATCCATCTGGAACATTCCGTCACGTTGTAAACATCTCTATATCGTTTTCTAGTGGCGTAAATGCTTCCAATGCAAACTGCTATTTCGAACTTTGATGTGGCGCCATTTTTGATTGGAGCAACGTAGCGACGTTTTCTTTGCGCCATTTTTCTCAGCTCGTTAAGGGCTTTAATATGACGTGCTACTCGACCCTTCCTTCCCATTTGAAATTACTGAGTTGCGCCCCCTGGGGCCCTTTTATGGGAGTGGTACTGCGATGGCTCTTATGCCAAACGATAGAACCCTCAACCCAACCGATGTCCCCAAAGGTGCAAGTTTCAATTCTCATTCGTTCAGAAGTTATACAGCCTATCTGGGACTTTTGGAACACCCTGTATATTGGTATTTAATCTGTCCAGGGACCTTGATTGGCCCTGCTTTCGTGGTCCTATGGCTTGTATTTTGTATTACAGTGATAAAAATCAAGAGTTTCGCTGGTAATTATTGTTTTCTACATTTTTTCCTTTGTTGTCAATATTTAGTTTTGTAATTTTTCTGTGTATAATTAAGAATTAATTTATACCGTATTTTTACCCGAATTTAGCTTAGTTTCAATCCAGAAATCCTGTGATTTAGGTAGCTACAATCCCGGAATTTTTGTGACTAAAAAAAGTTTGGGATTCAGTGATTGGATGCCCTAGCCCTTATAAATCTGTAGTCAAGGAGACTAGTGCCTAGTATTGGTGCTAGAGGTAGCTTCTAGCAGTAATGGGTCATGGAATAATACTTGTTCCCACCTGTGGTATGAATTTGAATCTGTTCTGGGTACTTAAGACCTGCAGAGTTCATTCTAGCCTGTGTGCCACTGCAGCCAAACCTGCAGCATCCTGAACCACTACACTAAGATCTATCTAGAATTTTTGCTTGTACTGGAACAAACCTAGCATTCTACAACGTTCCAGGCTTCTAATTTCGTTGGCTATGGTTGGGTTATATTAGCCCGTATAAGTTGAGAGAATTCAATCTGTTACAGGAATGCAAACCAGGAAGTGCTACATAAAAAGACGACCAACGTTTCGAAAATTTACAATTTTCGTCATCAGGTTTGCATAATAAAATTAAACCACGGCAAGAGCCGTACTAAGTCATCCTATGTTAAAAGTATAAATACAGTAATTTAAAAAGGATAAAAAAGACACCTCTCAGAAGAAGTAGAAATGGTGGCCGAAATGCACAACCCAACCTGCTCCTTGGGGAAACCAAGTCACAAGGCAAGATGTACGCAAATCGGGTCACATGTTTCATAGGTATGATCCATTCGTTGGTGCTATGGGATTGTACAGTATGCTTGGAAAAAGTGTCGAGCTTAAGATTTTTAATTTCAGGAACATATTGTTTTAGATATTTATTATCTGGCACTAAGTGATTATGTACAAGTGGTTTATGCATATGGATGACAAGCATTTCAAGATTAATACGTGCTCTAGTGTGTTTTTCTTGAAACAAGATTTGAACCTTGTCCAAGGCGGGGGTGTAGCCTGTTGTGTATTTGTCAGGTAATTTGCCTGTTGAAAGGCAGTGTTGCACTAATGAATTGGATTCGACTTTTAATTTGAAGTTTGATTTTTGGGATGCCATGCGTTCCATAAGTTTTTGAAGGGATTGTCCTACATAGATGTAGCAGTATAAGTTAGTTCCATACAAAGGATTCGATAATCAGTAGTGCGTGTGTCATCTGCTTTGTTATGGTTTTTATTTTCTTGGTACATGGTCAGCTGCTTGATATTTTAGAGGCTTTTTTAAACAAGTCGGATGTTATTGATACTAAGTTTCTTCTTAAGGACTTCAGAGATGCCTTTGAAGTAAGGCAAAGCAATGAAATTTGTAAGGGGAGAAGGGGGTGGTTTGGAGGCCAATGCTTTTGACATTAATTTGTTAATGTGCCCGAGTGGGAACGCATTCTCAACATATTTTTGCAAGATGTATTGAAATTCATGCTGCAATAATTCAACATTACTAGTATGTGATACAAGTGTTTAACTTCATTTATAACAACATTACCTATGTAGTGGGCATCAACATAGGAGTTGAAATGCAGGGTGCGAGTAGACTGCATACTTTTTCTGAAGTGTGCAAATTCGATTAGGCTATTATGGTTAATATTGACATCTACATCTAAAAATAGGATAGCATTGTTTTTAGAGGACTCCATAGTGTAAGTAAGTGACTTATTGATACTGTTGAGAAAATCAAAGATTAATAACTTAAGCTGTGTTGGTAGAAGTGCTAAACTATCGTCGATGTATCGCTTGTAATATTTAATCTGTGGAAATTTTTCAACCAGTTTATTGTCGATTTCATTGAGGACTTTATGTCACAGAAGAAAGTAGAAAGTGGCCTTCTCAATTGTACGCCATTAATTTGTTGGTAATATTTGCCACCAACTCAAAGAAGGTTGTCTTCAAAATGACTTTTAGTGCACTTTTAGTAAGTATCAATATCCCACCCAAGCTTGAGAAGTCAGGGGGGGTTCATTTTTTTTATTTTTGAGAGATTTTTGAAATAACCTCTTGGTCCAATGATGGATACATTTTTTCGACATCAAAGGAAACAAATTATAACCATGGCGGCACATGATATCTTTCCAGGTCGTGAACAATTTTGAATGAATTGGGGGTTTATGACGCCACTCAGCGAGTTCTTTTATTATGGGTTTAAGGATGCATGCAAGCTCAATATTGGGGGTAGTTTTCCCCTCGTAATTATCCGGAAAGGAAAACCCGGCTTGTGGGTCTTTATCTGGGGAAAAATACAAGGGGGGCGGTGGTCGGCTTTCAAATATATTCCGTTACAATTTTTTCTTTGGTGACAAGAGTGTTAAAGAATTTCTTAAAATGAGCATTTTATTTGCTCCGTGGGTTAAAAGGGAGCTTTTTGTAAATATGGTCTTTGTTGAGTTCTGTGAGTATGTCAGATATGAGTTTTGGTGTGTCAAGTATGATGGTAGCATTATAATTTTGTCAGCTCTGCAGATGGTGATGGATGGATCGCATTTGTGGGTCCGGATAGCAGTAATTTCGTTTTGAGCAAGTGGTTGGGGGTAAATGGTGCCTTAAATTTCGCATTGAAGAGAGTGCTGCACCGTGGCCTTCAGAACGATTCAGTACCAATGAAAGCCCAGCTTCAAGTTTAGCACAAAGGACTGTGACAAGATGCCAAAGTTTTGGTGTGGGTACAAATTTGAAATCTTTCTCTAGCAATTGTAGGTGGATGGAATGCTTTATGTGAAAGGTTGTGCAGCCATGCATTTATGGGGAACGACTGATGAACGGATTTAGACGGAGGAGCAGAAATGTTCACAGGGGTAGGGGGGTGGGGGACGACCAGAAATGTGAAACAATGTGTGCTGGTGCGAATGTGACTGCAAATTTCGAGAAATTAGAGGCTAACAACAATTGCATTTTGAAAGTAGTAGGAGGCCATGGCAGAAAAAATCTGTAGGGCAGTAAAAAATAGCTGAATGAGCGTGAGTGGTTGTGAAAGAATGAAACGTTTTAACTTGTTTTAACTCACGTTTTGCATAAATTTTCGAATCGTTCGTCCTTTTATGTAGCAATGCTTGGTTTAACGTTCCTGTAACCGTACTTTATTACTCCACCATAGAATCCAATCTGAGTCCTAGCCAGTATGAGAGAAGAGTACTTATGGTTATACGTATATTTAAATTTTTTAGTGACTTTTATCCTAAATACTTCATTTTAATGACACTGGTGTGTAACATAGATTCAATAATTTTTTAAAAATTAACAATTTTTCTGTTGCAGATGCCAGTAGACATGGAACGACACGTACCTCCACTTATTCACAGAAAGAAAAAGAAAAATTACTTGGATGAGGCCTTTTGTCGTCGAGTCAGGCGGATGGTAACTTCAATCATACAGCAAGAGAAGAAATTAAACGTTTCATTGCCAGGGATGAGCCAATGGTTTGATGCCAGTAAACCTCTCATATATCGATTCTTTTGGCTTGGATTGTTTACCTTTTGCTGTGGCCTGGCTACCTATCAGATATACGACCGGATTGCTTATTACCATAGCGAACCAATTGGGACAGACATAAACTACAAGGAACAGGAGTATCTCATTTGGCCCACAATCATCGTGTGCCTACAAGGAAATGAAGACTTAGTGAAAATTATGGAAGCCATTAAGCCACCTGACGGCTTTCGTGAAGATGAATGCATGTTTTGGGTATATGCATTGGCTGAATGGAGCAATTTGACGGGAACTGAAATATTTGAGGTGGCGAGCACGAAAAAATCACTGGAGAAAATTTCTCTTGAAGAAGTAAGTATTACATTAAGTAATCGTTCGATTTAGCACTAGTGGTAAATATTTAGCACTCTGCTCCTAGACACAAAAAAAAGCATGTCACCTAACTTAAACCCACAAATCTTTCTCTACCATTATTTTGGTTAACTGTCCCCATATTGATTGGCCGTGTCAGTATGGCTCAGTGGTAGGACCTCGGCCCTTGGTTTCAATGGTCGTGGGTTCGATTCCCTGCAGTCTGACGCATAAGTCCAAAAGGCAACGTAAATAGGTTTGCATCTGTATTATTTAAATCCATAAAACAGATCTTTCTACTCGAATACAGATAAACAATGGTTAAAATTAACGTGAAATAACATAAAATATGAAGAACAGATGCATCACACCGATTTTTATGTGTTAAACTAGCCCGTGCTGTGCACGGGTGGTGTTTGATGCACCATTTGCAACATTGGGACAACTTGCATTTTCATGTGTTTGTTGCAGAAGGCTTGCATCCCGTTTATGTATTTTTGCACACACTGGCTAACAAAAAGCGGTGAAGGATGGTGCACGGGTGGTGTTTGATTCATCGTTTGCAACATTTGGATGGTTTGCACTGTCATGTGTTTGTTGTGAAAGGCGTGTATGCCGTCTATGTATTTTTGAGCACGCTGGGTAACAAACGCGGTTTGATGCGTATTTAACCGAGTTTCACTTTAACCATCTACAAAGAAAGAACCTTTAGCCAGCAGTGTGACATAAAGTTGCATATACGTTAAGCATTGTTTTATTCGCTGAAAGTTACGTTGTCAGTTTCCGCACATGGCTAACAAACACTGATTTTCGTTCGCTTCGCTCACTCAATTAGCGCCTGACCTGACCCGGACTCAATGCACTTTCATATGGATTTCCATTGTAAATAAATAAATATGCCTTTGTACCATGGGTTCATGTATGCTATTTTTTTTTACTTGATTCTCTGCAGCAAGTAAAGCACTTTCAATATTTAACGGATTTTCACTATTCCTGTAATTGTAATCGTCTACAACGACAGTGCCTTTAGCCAGCGCTTTAGAAGCATTGTTTCATCCGTCGTTTCAGTTGACTGACAACAATCAGTTTTTAGTTTATTGCCAACAATCATTCCGTTTAGACAGGTGGCCGGGTGTTGTTGACAATCAACGCAGCATTGTTCCTGTTATTATTAGACAGGTGTCCGTCTGGGTCGGGTGGCCGTTTTACAACACTGCAACTCGTTTTTATTAATGTAGATTCAAAAATGAATAATCTTTTTCTGATTCAGGCACTCTTGTTGTTGTTGCTGCTGTTGTTGTCATTCTTGTTATTGTTGTTGTTGTTTCTGTTGCTATCGTTGGGAAGAATATTCTGTCAATCTCACCACCATGTAGGCATAGCGTATTGAGGCCTTCCAACCCCAAAAAATAAAGTTTTGGAGCCTTTTAACGTTTTTTAACCGCTCCAAGGTGCTAAGGTCCTTGGGATCAAGGAAAAATAAATAAAATTGGAGCATGTATTTATACTTGGAAGCTTTGGTCTACTAATGCCGTTAGCAGTTTTGCACACAACTGAGTGCTTTCATTGGTACAATTTTTAACGTATTTCTGCCTCCCGTGCAAGTTGTTGGTCGAAACGTAAAAAATGTTTATCAATAATACCTTTAGTTCATCATTTTTTAAAATCAATTTTCACTTTTCGATGGTCCAATTCGTTAAAATATTCTATCAAGGCATCCTCTCCCCTGACAACTCCCTCACCTCCCTCCGTAAATATTTTCCTCCATACTCCATTTTTCATTACGCTGAACAGATAATATGAATTCTTATTTGAGGTGACATGTAATATCCAGCAGCAGGCCTAAAGTTCTACGGCATATTTTCGGACATCGCAATACAAAAGAGATATATAGATAAGAGATATATAAAAAAAAAGATATACTACGAAGATATGACGTACATATGCCTTCCTGGCTTTACTTTGATACTCAATGTTAATCCTTTCGCACTATCGTCATTAATTGCTTCATTTATTTTCCTTCACCAACAGTCTAATAATTTGTTGGCCCTTTAATTAAAAGTCATTAACGAACGAACTTTAACTTGGTTGCTTAACGTTGCGAGTTTGGGAAACGGGAGGCCCAACCCTGCAGACAGGACAGTAGTTGAGGCTCGCAAGTGACTCAACAACTTTACTGCGTGAACCTGTAACTGTTGTAAAGAATCGTATCTGATTAATTTTTAGATTTTTCTCATGTGATTTTGGCTAACCATTCTGATCAAAAGTGGGTAAGCCACTTGAACCAAATCCTAGACATTGAAGAGCCATTAGGCATTCTAGTCTGAGCCAGTATAGGGCAGTGACACGACGTAGTATTATTGTGTATAACTTTATGGTGGAGCCAGTAACTAGGTTAGCTGCAAGGAGCACTGGAGGGAAAAAGGAAGATCGTCTTATTGAAGCCACTGCCATTAGACTGGATTTCTTAAGCCTATAACGCGCGATTTTCGTTGCTGGAGAAAACAACGCTCTTTTAAGCCTAGAAACCCGCTCTCAAAGCACTGTTTTGACTAGAAATGCCGTTGTTTTCCGTTACATTTTAATCTAGTGCAGCTTGTAGCTATTACCCCCAAATGGTGTCTCGTAGCCAAAATGACGTCACATGACGCTGCTCTATAGATGCCGTCTCAGTTTACTGCACGAAAGTATGGTGCACTTACCTTTATAGCCACCGGATCAGACTGGGATTTATGATTGTTCTTTGTAGTTAATTACGTGGTTTGGAGTCAGCATAAACTATTCGTCAGTGTCAAGTGTGAAGCGGATTTACCAGAGAACTGTAATTTTAATTTATTCAACCTGATTGTTGGCATTTATTTATTCTTTCCACGTGAAGATCGAACTGTATATTTATTGTAAAAGTTAATTCCTTTGGCTTCACTACGAAATTGCCTTAACTGCGCAACAAATGTACTTTTCTTATTCAAGACTTGGTTCTGTTAGCAAAGATAGACGATGTTAGGATTACGGCTCTTTAAGAGAGTTGAGCAGCTCCTTGGGGGCTTTTGAGGAGGGAAGGCTAAGGAAGCCCTACTGTGGTCACTGGTGCAATCAACGGAATCGACTATGGCAACATTTAGCGGCAATGGTGGTAACAGAACACCGCACAGCGGTGTCAGCAGCGATGTTGGAAGATCCACAGTCCCACGTTTAGTAGGAAGCAACGAAATATAGCCCCCAGTGGGGTAGGCCTGACACGCTAAAAGACCACACACGCTAATTCATGAGGAGTGGTAGACGAAAGATAGTAACGTTCTACGAGAATCAATCTGGCGTAGGGAAGTGGTGGTTCATTCAGTAAAGAAAAACGACGCATGAAGGTGAGCAACTGAACAAAAGCAGTTAGACGTAATTAGCGAGATGAGTCCAACTTGTGTTGCAAGGACAAGAAGGAGGCGATCTAAAGATAGAGAATTGGCTAGCATTTGTGGGGAAACTCTGAGGACTCCACAAATCCGTGAAAAGTGACTCAGTGTTTTGAAAGTGCTGTAAAGTGTTAAAATTGTGCAAGAAACGACAACGAAATTGCTGACAACTCTGCAACAGATAGGCTAAATCTTATTGTAGAGTGGACCCGTAATTTTTTTTGCAATAGGTTTTTCAATAGTCTATTTTGGTGTAAAACTGTAGTCAAAAGTACAAATTCAGTTAAAAACAGTAATCTAGCATTACTAGTCCAAAATCAGTTATACGAATTTTGGGTGAAGACTATGGTATTCACTACTTCGGCCAAAACAACGAAATTTGAATTATCTGCTTTAATAAAAAAAATAAAAAGCAATTGAAGGTACTCATGTCACAGACCAAGCATAGTTTGAGAAGGCTAAATCAATTGAAACTGAAGTAGAACGTTCAGAAATTGAAGGAAAACATTTAGCTGAACTGGGACTAATTGAAGAAAAGTTTTAGAAATAGAATCGGAGAAAAGTAGAATATAACTTGAAGCTGGTGTTGCAAATATCACATCGCTATTCACCAAATTTACGTATCTCAGTTCAATAATTGCAGTTCAGACATGAAAGCTCATTTCCAGGCATTCAACCCAAATAATGAGGAAGATACTACGCTATTTCTCTATTGCTGTCTTATCTTGTCAGAATTCGTGTAAACATGAAATTTGCACCGGAAATATACTCATCTAGGTTATTGACATTGTTAAGAAGTTCCGCAAGAGAAACAGTTACTGCAAGGCTCAGGGATAACGAATTTCAATATTTTGACAAGGTTAAAGATTCCCTCTTAAAAGGATTTAAGATATCAAATCAAACCGTAAGGCAGAAATTCAAAATCTATCAGAGTCGGATAAGCAGGCTTTTATTGATTATGGACGCAAATTGGAAGATGTATGTTACTGAATGGGTGAAAGTAGAGAATTACGACAACGATTCTGATAAGTTACTTGAGTTAGGGCACGTTTATGCAGCGACTCGCCTTTTCATTCTCGCAGCTAGGCATCAGTCGCGATGGCTAAGGTGACATTGCCATGGTAACCACGTTAAATGGATTAGCTAAATTCGACATCGTTTGAGTAAATACTTGCAGTCTTGTAATCCGTGCCAATAATATAAAGAATTCCTCATGACGAAACAATTTTCCCAAACGCTTCTGAACTCACGTTATTTGCTGTTTTCGTTGCGAGGCGGCATACATAAAACCGCCGCCATGTTGGAATTTGAGGTGATTTCTAGCTTCTAGCTGCGAGAATGCAAAAGCGAGTGGTTGCATAAACGTGCCCTTAATGTGTTTAGATAGTTTCATAGATTAACTTCCTAATTGTTTCAACTTGTAGATGATTATTACGCAAGACAAGAGGTGAGATAAACCACCAGGTGGTAATGGTCATGGTAATATTTCAGGAAATGGAAATGGGAAGACAAATTCGCAGAATGGAAAGAACAGCAACAGGTTTAAGTGAAATCGAAATAATGGGAATGGTGCACAGGGGATTTCAAATAGAAATTCTAACCAAGGAAGTAACGGTAATTCGACAGGGGAAAATTCAAATGGTAATGATCATGGTAAATTGCAGTATTTTAATAAGATATCCCTAGACCCAAAGTTTGTTTCATTTCTTCTAGTGATCAACACTTTAAGATGGATTCCCACAGAATAAGCCAGGCAAATAATAATGCATGTTAAAGTGAACCAGCATGCAAATGTCCCATTGTTCCTGACAAACAGGAAGACATAGAACGTCCTGAGCCACTTTAAGTAAACCAGCATGCAAATATCACA
>JAHWFP010173870.1:9813-62988 GCA_023313725.1 Lithobius niger | reverse complement strand
TATGCCTGTTTAATTGTTGCATATATCCACTGTGCAGCCTTGGAGTTAAACAAAAATTCTTCCCTTCAAGGCACCCTGTGAAGGGTCAATTGGCAAGACAAGAGGAATGTATTCTTCGCAGCTATCTTGGACCGCAAATGCTTCCAAATACAACTTCAGGGCATGTATGGGGCACTGTTAGTCTCCCATCATTGGATTGGATATTCCTTTGAAAGTTCAAGTAGACGTATGAACCACGCCGCTGTTGGCCATTGAGGTGCTATTAGTATATAGTGGCCTGGTGACTGGAGGATCTTGTTTAAACTTGCTGTATCAGTGAAAATGGTGAGAACAGATAGTCCGATATCGTCGTCCACTGAATGCTTAATTGCTTATCCATCGCCCAGGCACTGGCATCTGCAAGAACTCTTTGCACACTTGGTGGAGTCTCCATTATGCCAGCGGAGTCAGATGTTGTCTGGACAGTTGATTCATCAACACATTCAGTTTCCCAGAATGTGCCACGGGATAGTGTTATGTTGAAGTCCTGGCAGATCTTGGAAATTGCTGAAACTTCTGTGCAAAGCAAGTGGGAGGATGCCTCACCCTTTTTGATGTATGCTACTGTTGTGGTGTTGTCGCATATCACCCTGATCAAGTAGTCTTGCACTACTGCCGATCCCTGGTGTAAGGCTTTCAATACTGCGCAAAGCTAGAAGTTGTTTGTGTGAAATGCTTCCTTCTCTGATCAGTGACCATACCAAGGTGAGTTTTTTATCCCTCTTGTGGGCCCCCATCCTTGCAGCGAAGCAGCCGTGAATATCATGTGAGTAGATGTAGCTTACTCCCATGGTCAGATTGCGGTCTTCGCTCCACCATTGCAGCTCTTGCCTGGGCAGGAATTGGAGAGGTAAGAAGTCTTCTTACGAAATTCTGTTGGGCCAGAAATCCTTCCAGAACTAATGTGGACATCTGGCTTGGCAGGCCCCCCATTGGTACTTTGTAGCTCGCTTCATACGAGTAAGTCATTCCTGCGAGAATTGCATTGTATTGAAACTCTTCGAGCATTTAGAGGAACTATCGCAATAATGCTATCAACGCTGCATATACTAAGTCTGCAAGAGATATAGCTGAAGAGTCCAAGGCAGAGAATCCTTTCCAAGACTCTTATTGTTTTGTTGGGATCCGAACCTCAGTTGGTCTTCTCAAACAAGGGTCGAATTCCATCTACGCCTCCTCTTCGTAGGTGCTGAATTTTTAGCCTTTGGGGCAGCGAAATTCCCCAGTTCAAAGAAGTCACGCTTATTGGCACATGGAAGGTCTTTTCCCATAACGATAGGTTTTCCTCCTTGTCAAAGTACTCCACCGACGTCCAGTAGGAGGCGAAACATTCGCGTATGTGGGAGCAATCTTAGTGTCGGTAAGAAGTGTTTCTTACTGGCATAAGTCAATTTAGGAGGGTCGTACGGATTTTTCAGTGACTGAGATGGTCGTTCTTTGCAGAAACTTGCTGCAGATAATCGCACACCATCCTAACGATGTTCTTTAACTACTGCCTTTGAGAATGACTGGTTCCTTGTCTCCATTCCCTTCGGATCTAGAATCTTCGTTCTGTTTGTTTCCCTCAAACTTGACAATGAACGGCTTCTATGGTGATCTCTGCTACTACTTCTAAGCTCATCAGATGCCAAATCTTTGAAGTGAAGGTCGAACTTCGAATCTCGCCCAATGTGTGGGCCAGGTGAAGTTCACTGGGGTGATGGTGACTAGCGTCCACGTTTTGACGAGTTTTCTTTCTAAAGTGACAACTGGCGTTTTTGTTTTGGCGACTGGTGTCTTTGTTTTGACGCTTGACTCCTTTTTTGGTGACCGACGTCTGCTTTTTTGGTGTCTGGTAACTGCGATGCCGAATTTCGTCCATCCTCCTTGAACGCACTGCTAGTGACGCTGGTCATAATAATCGGATAGTGCCTATCTTTCTCTTGAATTCCATTTCGGAATCAGATAATACAAATTGTTATGGTGACTATGGCTGGATACTGGCGTAAGGCTTCTGGCTAACAGTGTCAGGCTTCTGGTTAATGATATCAGATTTATGACTACTGGTGTCAGGCCTTTGGGTTCCGGCTTCATGCTTCATGTGTCAGGTGTCTGAGGTGTAGCGAGCATCGACTTCTATTGCTTGGTTGCCTGCAGGCTGCAATCAGCATCAAGTTTTAATATTAATATACTGGTTTCCACATACTACATGGAGGAGAAGACGGAAGGGCAGGGAGCCACTAAAACCGTTCCCAAAACAGGGGTGGGGGTGGGGTCTGCTGGAGGCAGAGTTTAATGCTCGGGGACCTGGGGGCATTAAAAAAAACACATTAAACTATTCCAAAGCCAGGAGGTTGCAAAACCCAGAAACTGTTGGGCCATTCACCACTTCTTCCCCAAGTGCGTTCCAGATTAGAACAACCCGTAGCGAGAAGAAATATCGACGACAGTCGAGACACGAAGATTGTACAGCAAGTTTCAGATTGTGGCCCTTCGTACAAATTTTGCAGGGCACAAGACGAAAAACGGAGGATCAGTGGAGGTCAACCCGTGTAGAATATTATATGTGCAGGGCAGGACGAGCCACTGTAATCTGGTCTGGTAGTGGTGACTAGGTTGGCTTCAACTTGGCGACAGGCTTGGGCGAGTGATTCTAGAATCTGGGTTTCCCGAGTTAAGGAGGCAAGTGAAGGGAGTGAAGCATATCGTGACTGCAGTGCTCAACCTTGCCCCCAAGTTGCTTTTCAAATGGGTTTCAATGCGATATAAAGAGATTCGAACATGGATTTCATGTTGGTTTGCCTAAAATGAATAGATTCCAATACACTCGATGGAGGTAGGTTCTTCGTTTCCGTGGGTGAACCCCCTTTCGGTGGCGCCGTTGCGGCCATATTGGTACGACTTAGGCTCCCAACCTCTTTGTTGGCAAAAAAATTGGGGAGAAGACTTTTTAACCAAAATTCTTTGTCTAGTGAAGGTGTCTTTTTGTTCTGACATATTTTCTGTTGGTCGGACTGCCAAGAGTTGAAGATGCACACAATCTCGATCGTAGAATGAGTTGGACAGTCGACACACCACAAGTCACTGTTTCCAATTCACAACTCCGGCACTTTCGGTATTCATCATGGCAATCGCCTAATGTTAATCGATGTCCACGTTTTCCAAACGTGATTCCTTTTGTGATCTTGTGAGATGACGGAAGCAGACACAGAAAATAAAACTCCACCCTCCCAAACATAAAAACTAACAGCACAGGCACGTCAAGCAGGCTGCCTGTCCAACGAAAAAGTGGTAAAACCACCGCGAGGTACTACGTTTGCCCATGCAAAATCGCCCGAGGTTGCAAAGCTGAGTGATAGCAAGAAACTTGACGTAAGAACATATTGTAACAAAATAGTTAAAATACAGTTCGTATTTTCGGTTTCCAGTGAAAACCAACTAGTGTGGTACGAACTTACGCAACGACAGTCTTACCCATGAATACTAATTAGTAGTATGATACCCACAAATGCAATGACAGTTTCACATGTGAATACATAGGAGTAGTGTGGTTCCACACTTACAACGACAGTCGCACCCATGAATACTAACTAGTAGTGTGGGGCCCACTAACTCAACGACAGTATCACCTACAAATACGTCCCCCACCAATAATATAAAATGTCGGTCTCAGCCGTGAATGCTGACAAGTGTGGTCCCCCCCACTTACATAATGTCAGTTTCAGCTTGAATATTTATTAGTAGTGCGATACCCATTACTACGACACCCGTGAATACTAACTAGTATGTGGTACCCACTAATACAACCACAGACAGCGTCACCAGTGAATACTAACTAGTAGTGTGGTACCCCATTAACACAACGGCAGTCTCATCCTTAATGACTGCTAAGTAATACTAGCGCGGGGTGTGGGGTCATCCTAATGCAACGGCAGCGTTATGAATATCGAAGCACCATCATTAAATCGACTTAATTATCTTTGCCCATGCAGTCCTTGAACACATTAAATTAACGTTCACAGTCGGTATTGTTACACCCTTTTTGTAGCCGAAATTGAGATTAGTTCGGCGTGCCATTAAAAAAAGCGAAACGCTTTGAAACGTTTTTGAAAGAGAAAGAAAGATAGAAAGAAAAAAAAGAAAAAAAAAACACGAGACAGTTAAGTCTATAAATTTGATGACTCCTTGCCAAGAGGATAATTAGGTGCGCGCTGTTTGTCCCGGATAGGATTTCACGTCTGGCTTGCAACTGCATTTCTGATATCTCGTCAAGAGGCGCTATCGCCTCAGCAGCAACATGCAATTGGCAAACGCATTAAAAGATTAGCTCTCATCCACAAGAGCACGGAACGAAACCCAAGACGGCATGAAGACAAGAGACGGACAGACAAACACGCTATTGCGACAGACTGACAAGCTAAAGCCCTTTCAAATATCTCACTGCTGCCTTCACTGGCGAAACCAAACATAATCTCTTCTTTCCGGCCATTTTCCAACAGAAATGTCTGCTCCCTCCCCAATAATTCATTAAACATTAAACCCCCAATCCACAAAATCTGGAGGACGCGAAATAAAAATGGGTCAGCTAAGGGGTCTAAGGGAGGGGTTGTACTTAGTTTATCGGCAGCTCTGTAAAACTAAATTTCAGCCTTTGGGGTGGAGGGGCGATAACACGTTTAAAAGCCACTTTTCAGAATCTGTCAATTGTAATTATTTGATCCCCCCCCCCCCCCCCCACCACAACAACACACATTCAGAACATCATGGAATAAGTGAATAAAAACCTAGACTTTTATAGCAACATCGCATTCCACAGGGCGGCGTATGAGCGTTACGAAGGAAGGAACTGCAGTTAAGCAGGGTGACGTAATAATGACGCGATTTAAAATGATGGGCGACAGAGAAGGCGTTGGGGATCACTTATCAAACACTAACCTGTTCTGGATAAACTATACGTGAGAGGTATCAGCTGGTTAGTAGCACAAAACGCAGCAATTTTCATTATGACTGATAATTACCAAAAGTTAAAAAGTCGACACGATGTATGTGACTATGTTGTTAATTAAACAAAAAAAAACTAACTTCCCTAAGGGACTCGTCACAAATTACATAACGCATGGAGGGAGGGAAGGTTGAGCAAATTTGTTAATACCTGTTACGATGGAGGAGGAGGGAGTGCGTCGAAGTGTTATGTCAAGCTCTAGTGTTGCGGGGGGGGGGGGGGGGAGGGTAAGTTGCGAGAAAACAAGTGTTCCGTTATTTGTGAACGCTCCCAACTGCTGTACCCTTTATCTTTAAAACGGCATCGTTGCTAAGCCAACGAACAACTTAGTTCAGCTGCAGGCCTGCGAACTGCATTTAGTTTAAGAGGGTAGGCTTCCCAGCAGTCTTCGGTGTGTAGTTTGAAGTTCGCTACAGGTAAGGAGGGAAATTAGATTTTTTTAAAAATACATTTAGACAATTAGTGGCAAATCAATAATCACAGTTGGTGATTGTGCGAATCCTTGTCCAACATGTTGGAGCTTTCAAAGCTCAATTATTCCGTCACTTGTTTAACTCATAACTTGGTCACCATCATTCCCCCCCCCCATCCTATTTACTTGTTTACTTTTAGTTTTTGCTATTGTGTTTCGGACCCAACGCCGATGTGTTGATCATCTGTACTTTCACGTGCTGCAATGAAGTTTATTATTATTATTATTTGGCGGCGCCGAGGAGCTACCATTTAAAATCTAAAAATTGGCAGCTGTAATTCCCACTTTGAAAACCTTTTCTCGAGTCACTGACACATTTTCCAATAAGACGCCAATAGAATAAAACCAATGAAACGCATCGCTTAGATTTGGTAATCAAAATTAATTTACACCCCTAGTTTCTCTTATTACGCTTCAAACGTGGTCGAAAGCTCTGCTTATTGACATGCGTTGCGCTCTCCGGCCGGCCCAGCCGCGTTCACCAACACCAGCCAATGGGAGGAGCGCGCGAAGCAAGGTATGCTGGGAAGCGGGAAACGACGGCGCGCGCGCTAGCAGACGCCGCACAGTCATTTGAGGCGAGCTAACACGGAGCCTGGACGTCCGAACCACATCTCTACATCGGCTTCCCCCCCGGCGGGAGGCAGATCACGGAAAGATCATCACTTCACATCTACGCAATTCATCTTCGACAGTGCGATGTGCCCGCTGGAATACGGCCCACAATTGGCAATGTCACTGCGGGAGATGCGAGAGTCGGGGGAGCGATTTAAGAGGGAAATGGAAACTTTCCGTAAGGTAGGTGCGTGGAGTAAATCCAAATTTTCGCCGTTAACGGGACGCTGTTAGGATGTCATCTTGAACGTTTATTCGGTCAGTAACGCTTCTGGGAACCATGCCTCCTCCGATAAACTGGTTTCCGATACTCCCGAGTCGCTGGATGAATTTTAAAAACGAAACGGCAAGAGTTTAGTAGGCTCCTCGTGCAACCCAAGTAATCGGGTAGGAAACGAACGCGTTAGTACGGCGGAGTTCGTAGTTAATGGGTTACGCACTATACGACCGGTCATTAACAGTAAAAATTGGTGTTCGCTGCAGTAGGCCTACTCAGGTCGGTATTAAATTTTACTCGTTCCGGTAAAATGTCAATCGTGGAACAGAAATGTACCGTCAAGCCGGGACAGCTGCAGGCCCACCCCCCTACATAATTTCGAAGCGTGTGTCGGGACATGGCCTAACCAGATGCACAAAACTAGTTAGTCAGCTCTGGTCGGGGAGGGGTGAAGGGGTTCCGAATGTCTAAGTTATAATGAAGCGTTAAAAAAATAACAATTCAAATAAAACGATGCTGCTTCGTTATAATAAAACTTGGTACATTCCGGTTTTTTGCTTTTAGCGAATGTAACCTACGACGTAACCTACATTTTTCACGAGTGGTCTGCACATCGGTACGCTGCGCCCATGTTAATCATCGCACGTTAAAGAAAAAAAAACAACGTTAACTGCATCCTTGACGCAGCTAAAAAAATAAAAGATCAAAATTAATCAATTTCAAAACCATGAAATATCGCTGATCACGATCAGAAACATAAAACGACAAAAACGGATGAAAACATCTTGGCTCTCGCATCTCAAGCTTGACATCTCCGCCCCCTGGATACATCGAGAGGATGAATGAACCGTTACCATGGATACGCAATGGAGGTGTGTACGCCGTCCCCCACTCGGAGTTGCTCGCGCTTGCGTGTGTGTGTTTGTGTGTGCTCAGTGATCAAAATTTGACGGGCCTGTGCTTCTACACGTGCTAGTGTCATGGGGTTCTATTGGAGCGGCCAATGCCCGCAAACCAGCCCCATCCAGTTCCATCTTTCATCTGGATTAACGGTTAATCCCCGCCTAATCCCAACCGGTGATTACGGGGAGATACCTCGGCTCATCAGAAACGGGAGATTAAACCACGCCCAGCTCACCAAGTAATCGACTAAGGTAAGTAGACATGTTTGTTACCTCGATTAAACGGGTTGTACTTTTAATATTTGATAATGTCATTTTGAGAAATAAAGTCTAACCGAAAATACTGAGAGGAAAATATTTCAGCCAAAGCAAGAAATGAAGCATGGAAAAATGTGAAGATTATTCCTTGGTAGAGGTGAATTTAGTTCCAGATTTTCGTCTTTTATGCACTATTTATTAGAATACTGACTGTGCTGCCATTTCGGATGAAAGCTGCATTACTGAAAAATTTAACGGAAGTAGTGCTTTTGGTACCATCATGCAAAAGGACCAGCACACCGATTCCATTCCGAGTCACTCCATTGGGATGCGCAAGCGCATACTATGCTAAATTATTTCCAGTTTATGATTACATAACAAAAAGATGAATTCCATGTAGATTAGGGTCGACTCCCTTGTTAATTTGATTTCCAGTTTTTTAATTTTTTTAATTAGGCTACTAAGCTGCGTAGACTAAAAATTTACGTATTCCCATAGTAAAAAAGCGTTTACGTGAGAATCCCACAGAAATGTTTACTTTTGACTTGTTTATATTTTTTTTACAGCCTTTTAGGTTTACGTTTGGATTTTAATTATTTTGTTTATCTAAAAGACTGATATCTAAAATTTCAACTGATCACCTAAAAGAATCGGGATCCTGCCAATAATAATTTAATATTAGATTTTTCGTTTATTGTGATTTTTTTGTTTTGTTTGGAAAAATGATTGGAGCTGTATTGCTGATGCAACAACTTTAGGAAAAACCAGAACGAATGGTTTTTCATCTGGCAATTTTTTTTTATTATTAGGCATGGATAAATTTCCATCGTGCAGTTATTTGAATAGCTCTTTAAAACTTTTGAGTATGCGTATTATTACATTCTAACTACCCAATCACTAGAATGTGATAATACGCACACTTAACGTTTTAAAGAGCTATTCAAATACTGTACCATGAAAAGCTACCCAAGCTTCATCCAAAACAATTGCCAGATTAAAAAACCATTAGCAATAAAAAAAAATAAACGAGTGAAAAAGCAGCAGTGACGGCACAAATAAAACGACGCAGTAAGAAGGTTCGAGGATGCAGCTTTGCCATCTTTCCAAGGAGAAAATAAATAATGATCTTGTGAAAAATGATACTGGTCAACCATACCACAACATTTTGTTATGTTTAATTGCATTTTCTTCATACATACGCCAATCGAAAAAAAAATTCGGATTAACATCCCCTTTCTAAGCAAATTTCAAAATGGAGAGAAATACAATTTTGCTAGGAAATTCGTATGATCTTTTACACGCCAAAACCGACACGAGCTCAAGTGTATTTCCAGCTGCCCTCTTCACGAATGCACTGGGACAGAGAAGAAGCCAATCGCTCTGGTGCAAGAAACAGTTGTTCTAACAATTCAGCTACTATGTCAACTCAGTGGTGCGCTAAGAATTTTCTTGGAAAGGGGGCCGGGAGGGGGGGGGGGGGGAAAAGAAGCTTGGAATTCAGGAGGTCCATAATTCAGCTATGGGTGGTCTAAGGAGGTGGGGGGCGTTTGCAATAAATGCTTTCTTTGGGCACTTTTGACCCCCTTCGACCCCCCCCCCCTCCCCCAACACACACTGGTTCACCATGTGTCAAATACAAGGAATAGTAACACATTTTGTAGGTACAGAAAGCAAAGGAGCGTGCTTCGTCGTGTAGCATCAAGAATAATAAATGAGCAGTATCTTTGTGAAAACACTTCCAAGTGTCGATGACGGCCCTCACTTTGAAAACAGCTAGCAGCGATAATGGTGTCGCTGGGTTCCTATGCCCGCACTCACGATGAAACCGTAAATTTTTCTCTCTTATCATTGCTCAACAACTATCGTTGTCGACATTTATTACGCAAGATAACACATACATGAAAAAACAACAGAAACCACGACGTTTCAGTCGCCAGTATCCAGTCGTTTTCAAGTGAACCATTTAAAACAATAATTTTCGCTTGAAAGCGGCTGGAGGACGAGGGATCGTGTTAAATAGCGCGTCGACAACTGGGTCATTAGCGCCAACCTCCATCACAGTGTAGTGGTCCGGGTTGCCAGTGCGCCAGACGGCTGGGTGCTGCCTGCTGACATAGCTTTTTCTAGTTTTAACGTAATGCAAGTTATTTCTTGTTGTACACTGCTGTCAGTATACGATTCTACTGGTATTTTTATTTTTAATTCCTGGCATCACACAAATTATCTTTCGTCTGTATCATTTGTCTCTTTTGACTCATAATAATTCAATTAAAAAGAATGTAGCTTAAGCCTGCGTAGACTTTTCCCTCCCGTAAAAAAAAAAGGACGCACCCTTGTCCTCTTATTTTAGGAAAACACGAAAAAAAATTTAATTAAGCCTTCAATTCTTAAATTCAAAATCATTGTTTCATTCATCACAAATCAAGCTTTTTGTGAAGAAAAAAAAAGGTAAGGCACAAAAGAGGCATGTAATAGAGAAGCACGCACGTGGGCGTTGGCGTGCGGGCACGTGAGCGTCCTGCCCATGTAAATACGGGTAAGCTGCTCCGAATAAAAACGGTGGAGCGACAAAGCCAAAAACGAAAAAACTACAATTAAGAGAACTAATCCGACTTAAAAAAGAAATACATTCGCCCGAATGCTTGGCAAAGCAACATATTAGGCAATTAATGGACCTACAACCGTGACCAAGAAATGGATACCGCACCACCTCCTCTACTCCACCCACTTACGAAGAGAAAGATTTTTTTTTTTTGCTTACTTTTCGTCAAGTGAGAGGAAAATTATGGATTCCAAAGTCGGGATTATGAAGCCTGCATCACTGCCACGCAAACCCCAGTAGTTTGAGGTTGGCGGTGGAAGGGGGGTGAAAGAACGCATCGTGAAAGAACTAGTTAGCGCCACCAAAAAACGTTATTAACCATCAAAGGTATTCTACAGTATTGTTTTTACGTCTAAGAGCGAATATAAACAAGTAAAAAGTAATAGAAGAGAAAAGTAAAAGTAACAGAAAAGTAATATTATTAAAATTTTTTACTTTATTACTCGTAGTTAGCTGAAGCTGAAGATGTTGCGTGGCGCTAACTTGGCGTGTTAATTTACACAATTTTGGCTTGTGAGTTTCAAATCGCACCACACTTATTGAATATTACAACTTGTAGTACAGGGTGGCGTTCTACCTGGCAATCCGCGAAAATTCAAGTAATTTATCAAGTCTGGAAAATTCAGGGAATTTGATTAACATACACAGAAGGTCAGCGAATTTCAACATTTTCCGGAAAAGTCTTTTTATCTTCAAAAAGTTCAAAGAATTGCTAATTCGGATTACACTTTTTACTTGTAAAACTTTCAGTTTATTTCAGTAAAAACCATCACACTTCCTTTTTGTTTATTCTGATAAAGCAAAAACTCTTTAGGCTTAAAAAATAGAGTCGTTATGTGTTTAAGTGCGTTTCTAGTTTTGTGCTGATTATGGCATCCTACTGTTTACAAATGCAAGTTATGACAATATAATTTTTGATTTAGCAAAACAATGTGATGCAGTTTGGGCGATCATTAGTGAAATGTGAACAAAATGTTCAGTCCTGTTCTGTACCCACCTTCGACCGTAAAAAAATCGGGGTTAACATGTCATTATTTGGTCTGGAAAACCTGGAAAATTCAGGGAATTTTATTTTGAAGTTTTGAAAGCCACCCTGTAGTATTTTTTTTAAAGTTAGTTTCCGACCGGAAGTGAAACACGACTTGAACTGTGTTTTTGTAATAGTGTGTGTGTGCGTGTACAACGAGAAATGTGAGGATGCAAGCTTAGTTTCGGGAACTAAATGGTATTCAATATGTCGACACGCTATCGAGCCACTGAGGGAAATTGCAAATTTCACTTGACTGGAGTCACATTATGATTATGATTATGATATCTCTCACTAAATTTTCCCCAAGCATCGATGTTATTTAGAAGCGAACTGACGTTTCAGCTACACCCGTAGTGTGGCCTTGGTGGTAGAATTGCTTAGGCCATTTTTTTTTTGCAGGCCTACAAAAAATGTTTGGTTGCCGTAAAACTTTTATTCAAGGGTAAAATAGAGCCTTCGCATACAATTTTTTTTTACACTCTTTGGAAATGCCCCAATTTAAAAAAACTCAGCGTGGAAAGCGAGCGTAGGGTTCCCAGGGATCCCGAACAAGGTGAGCAGCCGGATGGTCAGCGCCATGGATTCCAATCCAGTACGAATCCCACCTCTAACCAATACACACTTGGGAATTTCTGACGCTTTGCAGTTCCACAAGAGTAGACCTACAAGAATATGCATAAAAACTATTTGGCCAGAGACCTTTTTTCTGACCTTGATAACCTATACGAGACAGGTATGAAAATATGAGTAGGAGAAACCCTCAGAAAACAAATAAAAACAGCTCACTTACAAGGTAATTGTTAAGCTACTTTTATTTGTTTTAGGGAGTTCTACCACTCATTTAAAAAATGTTTTTATGTGCGTCTTTCTTGTAGGTCACAATGAGGGTCTCTGACCGAAAATTAAATCAGTTTTTATGCTTATTTTTCCAGGTCTGCTTGCCTGTGTAGTGTCATTTATTTGTGAACTTCTCGCCTGCAAATTAACAACAGTCCCTATACTCCAAAGGGACTATTTATACAAGCTCCTGAACTTATCCAGTTTGATGCAGATTTTCAAGTTGTTTCTTAGTTTTTGTAGAGTAATTCCGTTTTGCTGCCTTCGTAGGGGGTCAAATAGAGACTACCCTGTCTTGACGATGGTGACACAGCATGAGGCTCAAAATAGTCCGTTATGCATACTATATTGTTCTGTAAGTGGAGTAAGCAGCTTCTTACTGCTCCCCCCCAACCCCCATCTTAGAATAACCAGTTTACCAGTGGGGCGCCCAGTGTCCGGGGGGAGGAAGAAGACAAGAACCCCGATCGTAAAACCTGATAAATGAAAACAAATAAGGCGTCTAATGCACCTGAATTTCTCTTCCACACTTTTAATTCCACGTTGTTTGCTCCTCCCAAATAAAATTCGTGGTTGCCCCACGGCCTTTGGCTACTAGACGTTTGCGAACATTAATAACCAAGTGTCTCAAAAGGTCACTTATTGTGATAAAGTGTATAGGCTACCTCCAGAATTACTTTTAAGGCTCTAGGGTTCACAGATCCAAGTGACGCTAGACTAGATTTTTTTTCTATTCGTGAAATCGGGTTTGCGTGGGGGGGGGGGGGGGGGGGGGGACTGACGGAAACTACAACAGGTGTCAAGTCAGTCGATAAAGGAAAAATGTATATATTTTTATATTACTTTCAAAGTAATCACTTGACAGAAAATGGACAGGCAACAGGTTTTTGCCAGCAATCAGCCCCCCCCCCCCTCCACCATTGACGACAGCTTTGAAAACTTTATCCTCTGTAATTATAGGCAGCTGTGAATAAAAAAAAATTCTCACTTTTGATCGCTGACAATTATTTTTAATTTCCTTCCCCATAATATGGCCATAACTATTATTGTGCAATAAGGTCGTTATAGGTGTAATAAATCTGACCATTTTCCGTGACAAACATTCTAACTTTGGAAATAAAATCGTGACTAATTGCAAGGCGGAGTTTTTATTTTCCGTGTTGACTGTTTTGTTGTCCGCACACCAAAAATGTCACAGACCAAAGAGCCGAGTTGTTTATTACCAGGTCGTGCATGGAGATTCATCCTTATTAATACAATTAAAATGTCAACTCCCACCTTATTAATTAGGTCGCACAATTAAAAAAAAAAACAGGTTAACGAATTTACTGATTTTATCTATGCGTTGTCAGAAAGTGACTCGAGTGTTTATTTCAACAAATCGCAAGTGTTTTCTTTAGAAATATCTTTAAAAAAAATGTTCCTTACAGTTCGTTGGTCTGTCCAGAGTGTTTGTAAACATGTTGTTTATTAAATAGAAAAATTAAACTTGGTGCAATTAAGTCGAGTCAACTTCTGCAACAGAAGCTTTGAATTAGTAAAGTTGTTAACCTGTTTTTTTTTTTGTAATAATATTAACATTTTAAGAAATGTTATAAAGTGGGAAATCGTCCACTGCCGAAAATCCTGTAATTTAAACCATGCGCAATGGCTGTTTGCCGTGACGTCACCACGAGTTAGCCAATAACGAACGAGAACGGCTGTTTGGCCGTCTGATTGGACTAGCCAGTCACGTGATATGCACGTCATAGCAAACAGCCATGGCGTGTGGTATACCTACACTTGAAATGTGTGTTGCATTCCTCACAAGGATAATTTTTAATGCTATCTTAGTTAAAGGAACATTCCTCCCGGTTGGCTTTCCTGTATGGCTCTAGTTTTGCAACATCAGTTCAGACGTGTATAAATCTTGCAAAGGCATTCATTTTTCCTATTTTTCCCCTCTCAAGAAACGGGATTGCTACATTCTCTCTAACCTCTAATAAAGGTTTAACCTCAATGTCGCAAAAGCTATTTCTAGCACGATGCTGGCAATTAGTGAGGAGGTTATGTCCTTTTAACTCGACACTTGGCTTCGTACAGGATGTTAATAATACCTGTAGATATATCGCTCTAGTATCGAAATAATTCTCTCATTAAAAGAAAACTAACTGGGAAATTAAAAGGAAAACCCTCTAACTATTTGCGTTCTAAGCATATACGATATATATATATTTTGAACCATTTACGTATGTTAAAGCAGTGGCGTAAATATGCCCCCCCCCCCCAAAAAAAAAATGGCCGAGTGGGCATAAAAATCCTTGGAAAAGTTTATTTATTCGCCATTTTCAACAAAATATTCTATGAAGTTATTAAAGGGGCTTTATTGTGTCCTAGGCCAGTAAATCGGAAGAAAAAAGTATAGAGTACGAAAAAACAGAGACGTAGTTACTAAAGAAAAAAAATATAATGGTACAATAACTTATTGTGTGCACGGCGTATCTTGAGTCCTGCACGTAATTTATGATCGGCTACGTCTTCCTGCAGGGAGCGGCTTTCATCGACGGCCGCCATTGTTTTTGTAACTATTTTGGATAACAACAAGGCACTCTGCTACCAAAAACATACAATCGATTATTTGTGTTCATTCTGGGGCGAACTCAAGATGGGATGCGGACACTATAAGCCACTTCGTTTGAGTACATGTAGCAAAACCACTCATGCATGGGGGAAAAAATGGAACATAAAACCTTTTGCAACATTTAACCAACGTTTAAGATAATGTTGCAAAACTGGATTCTAACAGGAAAGCCAATGCGGAGGCAGGCACCTTTAAGCAACTACGGAAGTAAGGCAAAGGAAAACTACCAACACGACACATATATATGATATAAGTGGCTTTATTAGACCTCCTCAATGTGCCAAAAGAACGACTAGCACCCGCTGCTTACACATTTTACGTAAGTTAACAAGAACGTTCACTTCAACTTAATTTTTCCACGTCAGGGAGCACCTCAAGATGTAAACTGAAAATCAACTGAAATCGATTTAATTTTTTTCAAGTTCCCATTTATTTTTAGCACATTTTGACAAAGCAAGAAAATACCACCACTATTTTTAGAGACTAGTCTGAGGAAGAAAAGCCGCGTTTTGATATCAAACGGACGGCTTCCCTGGCTGGCAGTCAACTGAACCATAATCAAATATTTGTTAAATTGCTTAAAAAGGCCATAATTAAAAACAAATGGCATTCAAGCATTCACAAGCATACCGATTTCAAGCAAAATAAGACTTAAAGCAAAAGTTTAGTCTTCACCCAAAAAAAAAAATAATAATAATAACGAAGTACGAGAAATAAAAAAGAAAGGAACGCTCCCAGTCCACCACGTGACGGAGGGCGCGTTTACGCAACGACTCGTCTTTGCATTCTCGCAGCTAGAACTCAATCGCGATGGCAAAGGTGACATTGCCATGGTAACAACGCTAAATGGATTAGCTAAATCCGACATCGTTGGAGTAAATACTTGCAGTCTTATAATCCGTGCCAATAATATAAATAATTCCTCATGACGAAACAATTTTCCCAAACGCTTCTGAACTCACGTTGTTTGATGTTTTCATTGCGAGGCGGCAGACATAAAACCTCCGCCATGTTGGAATTTGAGGTGATTTCTAGCTTCTAGCTGCGAGAATGCAAAAGCGAGTGGTTGCATAAACGTGCCCTTACCAGCGGGCAGTGAAGCCAGATATATTTGGATGGGCTAGATTCACTTCATTATGGTACAATGACGTCTCTGACGTTTTTAACTGTTGGGTTTTTGTTTAAGGTTTTTTAATGACGTAACTTTCCCTGAAACTCTTGCTTGAAAACGTAGCGTGCAAGACACGGAAACGTCACAGACTTTGTGAAGGCTTAAAACAAAAATTAGAAGGCTGCAGACAGCGGATGTCAAGTATTGTTTTTTTTTTTTTAGTGCCACAAATTGAATTGGCTAGCCTATTAATAAAAGCATTAAAATTCTCGTTGATCTTTGTAGGGGTATTACCCACCCCCCACCTTTTGTTGATACGTATGCCAATAAAGTGCATTATGTTTTTTTTTTAAAGAGTCATAGACGATCGATTAATCTGCCATTTCCCTTGTGCATAGCAAGCGCCGGTTTGTAATCTTTCTCTAATCTTGGCTAAACTGTAATGTCCATTACCCAAGCAATAACACGCAGCTTAATGCACAATACGAGCATTAATGCAAAAAAGCAGCATTTCACTGCTAATGGACTTAATACATTAGGCACATTATTACTTTTAGCTTAGAAAGTTTGTATCAACCGACGCTGGTGTTATGCAAGTTCACAGCCGACTAAGTGTCGTGATTTCAGGTTTATTGTGGAAATAAAAAAAATAAATAAATAAATAAAACGAGAACACCTGAGGATATCGGGAAAATGCCAGCCTAATTGTACAATTTTTGATACGTAGTCCAGCTACCCATTTTCTCATTTGTACGTCATAATGTATTAAAATCAAGTTTTTTTTTAACTCCGTCATATGGGTTCGCTACATTTGGTTCTTTCACCTTTAGGAATAAAGCTTGGTTGTGAATGATAAGAATTTAGAGACAGTTGAACTTTACGTAGGCGGCTTTAGACTGGCTTACAATTGTTAAAGTTTCAAGAATGTTTTAATATCTTAGCCCCACCCCCAAAAACAATCCAGGTAACGTACAGCCCACAAAACACGTGTAGGGTACCTTGGTGTAGATAGGCTAGCTTTTTTAATATTTAGTTGGGATAGAGTGATATTGTTTTGATTGTTTGGTGCTTGATACAGAAAATATAATTACACTAATTTAGTATTCAGTTTAAAATCGATTTAAAGGAAATATATCAGATTTTTTTTTTGTTAATTTCAAAAAAAATCAACCACAAGTCCCTGAGACCTCTGTGAGCCGAGCTATTCGAAGAAAACCCCGTCGATTTTTTTCCAACCCTGTCTCGCTCGGTAAGAAACTCGAACCAACTGATTAAAGGTACATGCATCCCTGTCGGCTTTCCTGTAAGACTCAGTTTTACGACAATAGTTCAAACGCACGTAAATACAGGAAGGATTGACATGCACGAAGTAGTAAGTAATACCCAATATCTCCCCTCCCCCAAGGAGCCACCGATACTTTGACCACAGCCGCCCATTTTGTTTCGTCTACTATTCCGATTATACGCAAAGAAATACTTTTTCTTTAATATATTTATTTCCCCCCCCCCCCCCTCCCCACACGCCTCACAAAAAAACGCCATTTTATCTTTTGTCCGTGTGGCTCGACTTAGCGAAAATGATGCTTATTCAAGCAAGAAGCAAGTATTTTCGTGTCGTTCACGTTATCCTGAAGCAAGTTAACAACTACTGGGTCGCATCTAGTTGACAGTGATGATAACCACGACGATCGTTAGCAAGGCCGGAAAAAAAAAAAAAGACTATAATTTACGACGTACACTTAATGGCGCTAAACAAGAAGCTAGGTGAAGGGAAAAGTCGGAAACGCCAGCACACACACACACACACACACACACATACCCCCTCAAGCGGTTGTTATTTTCAATTACTATGGCTCCTCAGGCCTCTGCATGGGGAAGAGGGAGGAGGGGGGCAGGGGGGGGGGGGAGCCATCGAAGCCCGCAGCAAACTGCCTAAAAAACTCATTACATGCTCACAAAATGCATTGGGAGATTATATTTCAAATGCGACAGAATGGGTTCATTTCTATTAAATCGTCTTGGAAGAAAAAGGAAAAAAAAAAGTGTATTAAGAATAGGACCGAGCGTCGAAAACGGGAGGACTGAATATTATTTTTAAAAATAATAGTACTGGAAAAAAAAAACTAGGAAACAAAACGTTCCCTCGCTACAACAAACGAGACTTAACAACTAAATCAAAAGGGGCATTTCGCGCTCATTTGTTTTATTCTTTTATTTCTTGTCTGTATTTTTCTTACGACGCGGCGGAAATTGGAGAGTTAAAAACTTTAAAACAAAAGCTAACGACGATGCAACAAAAAAAAAGAGAGAGAGAGGGAATGAAAAAGAAAATTGCGAGATCAAAAAATGGAAAAGGGAAAAAAAAGGTAAATGAGTTTTACTGTGTTGTCATTTAGTGCACGCGAAAAAGAAGGAAGTCTGTCAAAAAAATCAATATAAGTATAAAATAAAAGAATTGCAGTCCATTGTGATTACTCAACTCTGACGTTAAGGAACAGCATTGGAACACAGCACGTCGGAAATCAAATAAGATCTAAACACCAACTGACGTGGATTCGAAATAAACTCCCAATAAGATTAAGGTGTGACGTAACAAAATTATCAACCATACCAACAAAAATGGCGTCGATATCAAAGCCGGAGGAGTTGCTTGCAAAACGTAAACTTACACGCAGAACAGAAATTATTTAACACTTCCAACTGCAGACTAAACGTTTTTGAAGAGTTTTGGTGCTTTTGGGGATAATTTAAGACAAATTTGGAGAAATTTGGGGAAAGTTAACTTGGGAGGAATTAATCCATTCCAGAGTTATTCAATAAGTTGAATGCTTCGAACTCAATAAGTTGAACTACCCAAATCAGTTGCTTTGCTCGCTCCCATTTTCGTTTCACAAAACCCCGTTCGAATCAAAATATTCTTTTAAAAAATTTAATAAGGGAGAAGTTAAAGATGCATTCCTAATACGAAGAAATGTGTGATTAGGCTAGTTGCGGTTTCTGATGTTACATTTGAGAAAAAAAATTATTCTGCGTAATGGGAATTCCCGTTTTGCAGAAAAATCGTTTTATTTTCAGCAAAATAGGATTATGGGAAACGAAAATGGGGTTAGAGCAAGAAGTGGAAAGAAACAAATTTGGAATCACTTTGCAATCTATCCCCCCCCAAAAATTGAAAAACTTGGTGCCTATTCGTCCGGTGCCTAAATTGGGGTGCCTATGTGTCCTACATTCTTAGCCTTAAGTTAAAACGGCCGTTCTGCATCAAACGGCCGTTCTAAAGAGAATAAGTTGCAGCCCGTCACTCATTAAATATCTCCTACTTATATACAAGTCGTGTCCGTCTTTTTTTTACACTAAAACAAATTGCGATAACCGTTAAGGTGAAGCGAACCGAACTCAAGTTTCACCCATGGGTTAATCCCACTTGATTCAGTTCTTTTTTCGAATGCAGACATCAACAACATCAACTTGCCATCAGCAGACAACGTCAAAAAACAAGTTTGAACTTCACAGACGAAATTGCATTCAAATCGATTTTATTTCTTTTTTCCCGCTAAGGGATGGAGTGCAGAAATGGAAACGTAAACAAGATTTGGATACGAAAATAATATCCGTTTTTGACGTCTATTATAGCTTTGGGAAGCAACAACTTAGTTTTTACGAGGTGCCATCGCGCAAACAAATAAATAAATTAAAAGCAAAGAAAACAAAAATCAATAACACCGAAGCAAAAGAAGAAAGCTAAAAATAATTAAGCTTCTTAAACTTTCTGTATAAATAATAGATAGGCTTACACAGAATAATTCGAGAAAGCCGTTTTGGCACGACAGCTAAATTCTTAAAGAGTTTTGCCAAGAAACAAGGGCAAACACAACACCTAAAAAAAAAAAATGGGTGGGGAGAGAAGATGCGACTACGGACGAGAAAGGGTTAATTGGATTTTGGGCTTTAAAGTTTTATTATTGTAATACAGTAGTCAACAATTTAAAAAAATGAAGTAACTTAGGTTTCTTTATCAGAGCAATAAAAAGGACAGAATGGAAAAACAGAAAACTATAGGAAGAGGCTCGACCTTTGATACTGGTATCTCAGCGTTAAGACGATGATTTCTCCCTACACAATGGTTTCCTGCACCTTCCACAAAGGATGAATGGGGAGAGAGAAGTCACCATGGAATCGAAAGGGCCCGTAAAGCAAGAAAAAGTCAACAACAACAAAGGAAAAAAAAAAAAAAACTATAAACAACCCCACAAAATCGAATTAGTTCTTTTCCATTAATTAAACCATGCGCAATGGCTGTTTGCCGTGACGTCACCATGAGTTAGCCAATGAACGAGAACGACGGCTGTTTGGCCGTCTGATTGGACTAGCCCAATCACGTGATATACACGTCACAGCAAACAGCCATTGCACTTGGTATACGATGATATAAAAATATGTCGAACTGCACTTCATAAATGGGTCTATGCGACATGTATTCAGCTTAAAGTGGCACTACCACCGATTGAAAGTAGGCAGAAACTGGCAACATCTAGCGCTATCTAAGGAATGCACAACGGCATTTCTTTTAACGAAACAAACAAGCCACGACCCTCCTTAATTATTGAGTGAAAATTTGTTAAGTCCTCGATCACCTAGGAACAAGCTATCAAGGTTAACAATAGCACTACCGCTAGATGGCGCCATGGTATTTTCGTTCGCATTTCAATCGGCGATAGTGCCACTTTAAACCACTTGACCCATCATACGACTATTTGGCCATACGGGGAAACTTTTTGAGAGTTCTGGGAAACCGGACCGAGATTGAATCCGGTACAGTATGATCTACGCATTCGTAGGACTTCCTTGTTGTGACCAAATCTCAGAAATTTTCTGGTTTATTTGGCTTCACAGTTCAATACAGACTCTACACACCTTTCAAGGTGGAGCTAGTTTTTGTGAACACAAATAAACACAATCAACAAAAAATGCAGCAAAACTTCATTGGTTGTGCCTTGAATACATTTATTTGTCAGCGTGTTTTGTCGCGTTCACAAAAAAATGGCTCCACCTTGAAATTTTCGGATCAGATCACCACGTTTGTTGTCACAATCAACACATCTGAGCAGCAGGTAATCCAATAAGCCAGCTGCGTTTCTATTTGGCATGGGTTTTCCCAAAAAGGGCGTTTCAAATTCTCAAATCGTTGTGTTTGTACGCCCACAACACCTATTTCTGAAAAATAAATTTCCCTGAAAACGTCGTAGGAAATAGTAACGGAAAAACTTGCGTCACCTGTTACTTAATTACAGTTGGAGTTTGACTAAAAGTCACACGGTGGGAAACGTTGCAGGAAATTGGTTTACAATAACGAGCAATGAATTTCACACTAATGTCCGGCTGTCACTTGCATTTCGAAATGCTGATGTACAGTTTGAACATCGCCTGTCACACAAGTGACACTCGACGAACTTTATAATTCCAAATCAAGTTACCAAGGATCAACTAAGAAAATCCACATATGACACTATGGCTCGGGTGACATGTAATGATAGTTGTGAATGCTCTTCAAGGCCACCAAAATGTTAACTTTCAAACTAAACGTGGAATACCAGTATAAATTAGAAAGTTGTAAAAATACCACAGCAAAAAACAGAATGCAATTCGGGAAAGCCCACAGGATTTACAGGCGAACAAAGTTGTCGATAATACCATACTGCACTGCAGTACACATGTGTAAGTGGCCGCGTAAGTGGCCCAGGAGTACTACAGTGCAGGATCCACTTCTAACTTAAGATGCCTGTAAACCTTAGATTCTGCGCGGTCAGTGTTTCTTCCCTTTGGCATTGCTCTCTTCAACTTTATAATTTATATTGCTCCTCTACGACTTGTAGCTCTGTGCCACGGCGTACTGGCCATACGGGAAAACGGGTCCGTGGGGCCTACACTTCGAGAACCTGTCGAAGGCCTACTTAAATTGTTTCATGACGACTGATTTCTACAATATGCCACAAGAGAGGACCTACGTTAACCATTTCCGGGGCCTAAACCAGGATAAAATTTCAAAATAAAATCAGCATCAACTTGACTCGAAAACAAGTTTGAGCAGCACATCGGGAAAAAAAAAGACCAACTTTTGAGACAAGCAGGGAACGGAATCATCCAAGCCGCCAAACACAAGAGACCTCCCTCCCCACAACACATGTGCGTGCAGCGAGAGGCGTGCAGTTTAAAATTACGACCTCAAAACTTAAATGAAACAGTAATTTCAGCCTCTGCGGGGTGCAACTTAGTAACTGAACCACCAGTTGTTGTCCATTCCGAGCCCCACATCTGTTTAACTCCACCCATCCCTATCCAGTTTCCTTTTTTTTTATGGCTTTACCAAACCCACCAAATCCTTTCTGCCCAAATCAACTCCAAGTTCGCTTAGCTGTGTGAGCAGCCGCTACCGACAGATCCCATCACGGACACCCCGCCTCCCCCAACAGTCCACGGCACAGATTGAGTTCCTCGTTATCTAGCTAGTAGCTGACCTCTCCGCTTCCCCCCCTCCACCCCACTCGAATTCGGCTTCTGTTGATTACTGGGCATGGCAGAGACGATATGGGGGGGGGGGTTAGCGGATGAGAGATAGCGATGTTCGCATCGCGGGCCACATGTGGCTTCATGATAAGCAAATTAATTAAAAACATTAATAGGAGCGAAAAAAGGCGGGGTCTGTTAGCCTGGTGGCCGGATAGAACGATGGAATCGGGCCGATGGACTGAGTGTGACGAGCTTGGACAGCTGCGGGTGACGGATGCTGCCAACAGGATGTGGGCCTTCACTACCAGCATCCTTCTAATCGCAGCCTCCTCCATCTTCGCTCAAAAGATTGCGACACAGTGGCTGAACACAGGGGTGGCGTTGTTGGACATGAGCTAGCACCCACCAAAACTATATCCGTACAAAAACAGCATTCACTTGATGTTATTGTTGGTAATATTCAGGCCCGGACTGGCACGCCTAGGGCCCCAGTGCCATACCGTTTTAATGCGGTCCCCACACACAATCTCTGACCGGGAGGAGTGAATCGGAAATTATTGTGCAAGCCTAGTTAGTCACTTAAAAATAGCTCTGAAATGATCAGGGAAGGGGCGACATTTTAAGTCCAACCAAGGAATTTCAATGAAAAAACACAAGGAAAATTTCCCAACCTAAAGGGGTCCCCCTTACGAATCTATGAACGGGCCCATGTACCATTGGCGCCCTGGCCAGTCTCAGGCCTGGTTATGTTACTCAACTTGACTCAAAAAAGAATTTCAAATAAAATTGAGCTTGATGCCACTGCACGTATTTAGAACATCACCTCCTAGAGAAGAAAATGAGTTGGCCCAAAGTTAGCCCACTCAGAACCACATTAGGCTTTGGTCGTCAAAGTTTGAATAGAATCTGATTGTGAGTGCCGTTAACTAATTGGAGGCTTCCTTCCTGGCCAATTGGTGCATTATGGGCCCAGCCAACGATGATCGAGAGAGTCAAAAAGAATTTCATAAACCAACGAGTTTATATTAACACGTTTAACCCACACCACAACATTTAGGTTTTTTTTTTTTAATTCCATATGCAGGGCCGCACCAAACGATGGGGGAGGCGCCCAATTTGAATAACAGGAACATCAAACGCAATTTGAAAAATAAATGAATAAAAATATTCATTTTTTTTGGGGAGGGGTTGGGCGCAAAATACTCCCCCCCCCCAATCCCCTAACGTTGGCCCGGCCTTGCCATATATGCTGTACAGTGGTTAGTAGCGAGATTCGACCCGAACCCCACTAAGACCAGTTCGGGGGTCCTGGGGATCCCTCACAGGTCGCATTGCACGTTGGCCTTTAAAATTAGCCCACTCCTCCCTGGTTGCATTGCAATGGCTATTTCGGGATTTTAGATAATTAACTGTGTAACACCTCGTTTGTAAAAAAAAAAAAAAAAAAGATGAGACAATTCACCTTTCCATTTTAAATACTTTTCGTGAAACAAAGAAAATTATAAAAAAATTCAAAAAATTTGAAAAATAAAACGTGATTCAAATCTTTGCAAACTCTTCAAGCATGAGCAGATGGTTCATTTTCTACCGGAAATTGACGAAATTGTGTCCGGTCTTTCAGTGAAACAGGTGGTTGACGAGGATTTATACTTTTAATTTACAGGTGTCGGGTAAGTCAACTAAAATAGGTCACTCAATATAATCAATCGTTGGCTGCTTAATTGAATCTCTCTTTGGTACGAAGGTGCGCTGAATATTAAATAAGCCATTAACATTCTACTAATGAGCAAAAATCTGCATACGGATGCAGAAGCGCGAGACACATACTAATCATGGGCGTTTCCCAATGCTGCAGTAAGTGCTACTGTGTGATTAAAGGAGTCGCCCAAAAAAGTTCAATTTTAATCAACAAGATCCGAAAAAAGAAAACCATCAAAGACCAAAACAATGTCAACTGGTAAAAGATTTATAGAAACTAATAACTTTAAGAATACGTTACTAACGAAATAAGCAATCGGCAATGTTTGTATCTTATTCGAAGAACCGACTGGCCAATAATGGCGCGGGTCATTCCTTTCTTCAACTCGATCGGGTTTTGCTTAACTCACTTTAATATCAAATAGACTCAAGCCACACAACACACGACAGAACGAAACTACGCGATGGGTATGGTGCGTGCGCCAAAGACTTCAAAATCGCTGTATTTGTGATGGTCGATAAATTATGACATCTCTTGCACTCCATACCGCTTCTGCGTCCGATAAGAATCCAGCCAGTGTAGAGATGGCTTTACACGAACCTGGAAGGGAAGGGAAAATATTCAAAATAAATTACTGCAACGCCTTTCTATCCTTCCCTCCCCCAACACACGCACACCGAGCTGGGAGCTTTTAACGTGCTCCCAGCCTTAGACATGGCACTAGAATGAGAGAGGGACAATTTTGCTAGGTAAATCCCATCCGAAATTCCTAGGTTCTTTTACATGCCACAATCGACATGAGCACGAGATATCACAGGGCCCTTCTCTTCCCGAAAATGGCCGAGGTCGTACTCGAATCCAAAACCTATGGTACATGCGACGGTCATGCTAACCATTAGGCCACCTGGCCCCATACATACACACCAAGCATGTAAATGTGTTTGAGTGAGGTTTTTCTTCCAAATGATATCATCCCCAACTTTGCGTTCGTTTCTTACGTACATCTGTCAAAGCCACTTGACTTATTTTCATAATGCAATCTTTGCCTTAAACTATAATTTACCCCCCCCCCCCGGCGGGGGGTGTTGGATCGATAGTACACCCAAGCATGCAGGTTTACCAGTGGTACACGACGCGACCCCAATACGGTAATAACGGGGCTCTGCTTGTTTCTCCCTTCATTATCGAATTCGATTCGGCTGGTCTTCCAATCTATCGCATCCCTTCGCCATTCAACGCGCGCAAAAATTTCAAAGGCAAATTTGCCGGGAGTCCGGTTTGTCACGACCGCAAAGGAATGATGCACATTCGAACCTTTTGGACTGAAATAGGACCGCAACTCTTAAGATTATGAAGGGAGGGAGAGAGAGAGAGAGAGATGCGAGGTTAGTTATTGCGCGAGATACCAAGAAAGGTTTACAGTAGGCGTTCAATTGACTGGATTACTACTTGGGTACAAGCTACTCGTCGAAGACTTGAGTAAAAAAGTGTCATCGTTATTCAGTGGTGTGCGCGGGAGGGGGGGGCGCGTGAGTGTCCCCCTCCCCTTTTCGGAAAATGCCCTTTTTGTAAAAAAAAAATGCTTTCTTTTGCCGACATTTGCTGGAGTGGAGGTGCGAAAAGGCTAACAAATAGAAGGTAAAGAGACGGAACAAAAAAAAAATAGTCCCAGAAAAAATGACTGTGCCCTTTACCTAATGTTGCCCATGCCCTCTCTGCCGACTGTGCACTCTGTCGTTATTGAAGACGTGTATTGTGTCTACTCTCATCGCATGGCCGTAGCCAGCATCTCCCCCCCCCCCCCCGCGTGTATATTGGGGTGGGGGGGGGGGGGAGGAGGTCAAATTATGGAATGGAATAACCCGCATCGAAATGGTTAGTCTTGGATCAACCAGCCTGTAGACACAAATGAGGTAGCCTGTATAAACGCTAGCATTTCAGAGACTGCATACAACTCTCTCCCCCCCCCCCCAAAAAAAAAAATACACACTTCACAAGTTATGTCGCAGTATGGCATGCATTAACGAATGGTAGGGATCAGCAGAGAGAATTATCAGATGGGGAAAAAGACACGGTGATATGTGAAAGACAAGCGTGACAGTTAAACATTTAAGTTAGTCATGCTGTCTTTGTGTCCCTGGATATCCCAGGATTGTCAAGGAAAATTTCACAAACCCTTCCTCCCCAACACCTACTGCCAGCAGATATGAATTATACAACTACTATTACAAGTGAATTTAGATTAAAATTATAGCTCAAGTGCAGAAACACCTGTTTCCACACAAAAATGATCCGGCTGTTCCTTGTTGTGACACAGTCTTGTACTGATGCAAATTCGATTACCTTTGGCGCACCAACCTGCTTGGGGAAGTGTTAAGTCTATTAAAACGTACGTAGGCTAGTTTATTCCATATATGTTGGTACGAAATTCTGTGTTCGTTCTTTGGAGTAAAACGGGATCCTTTTAATATTTTGATCACCTAACTTTAATAACGTTTACGTATGTGTCGAACACGTGTTTTACGGCAAAGCTGACAATCAGCACCGATTTTAAAAATTCCTGATCTAAAGGTCGCAAGATTGATTCTCTGCTCGGGCGGTATTTTAACGGTAATGCAAATCAAAAAAGGCAGGAAACAGGAAGAACTGGTCTTTCTTTTAGGTGTATTTATTTTTACGGTGTTCCGGATAAGTAGTAATAGTACCGCAGCGCGCCCTTTCCCCAACAGAGGAGTCGATTTGACACGCTCTGGTGTCCCACAGGGACTAGTGCTTGGGCCACTTCTCTTTTAACATTCGCTGGCCAGACTTGTTGACATTTATTGCTGCTGGGAACAGTAATACTATTTACAGCTTTGTCCGATAGGAATTATCGTTTCCACCAAGCAGTTATTTAGCGTTATCATTGATCCAATCTTTGGCGTCATTCTTTCAACAATAAACCGTTTAATAAGATCAACTAATGCTGCATTATCCCTTGGCCATGTCATCCATCACTCTCCCACCTTATCTGCCACCAGCACACTTTACCCCTTCCAGACCTACCAAACAGCTAGCTTATCAGTGACGGCCATTTCTATAGACCAACGTTAAGCCTCGCTATGTCAGCACAAACAACAAATGCTGCGACTAAGTCTGTTGATCTGATCGCTTATCACATTCTCTTGACATGGCCGGCAAATTAAATCGAAAAATAACTTTTTCCACTGCCTTCTTTGGAGACTGAAAATTAAGGTACGGTATATTAGATAGGGTGTGTTTTCACAAGGCGATTATTAGTAAGAGTGTTTCGGACTTGGGACTCCAACCAAACAAATTACATTAAAGAAAAATAAGTACAGAATACATGCTAATATATTATTCACATGTGTATAATTTTCCAGCCAGACTTAAGTAACGTTTAATCATGAGAGAACTATGGTAAATTTTAATGTTTCACCGCCATTTTCATAATACAACGAACTTTTTTGACACCAGTGAACTCTTCACGCATAAACATAGAAAATAATTTTTTTCCTTCTTCTTTCTGTTATAGGAAAGTTGTGTTCTTCACCAGGCAACCTAAGGGCTTAACTGCTGGAGAAGTTGAAGCAGGGGAACCGTATTTACGGTAAGAAACATTTCCTTCAATGCTAAAAAAAATCAACAAACGGTCGCAAGTTCGATTCTCGGCTCAGGCTGTATTTTAACATTACTGTAAATCAAAAAAGGCAGGGAAACGGGAAGAACTGGCCTTTCTTTGAAATGTATTCATTTTTACGGTGTGCCGGATTAAAAAATATAAAAGTTAATTCGGCATCAATAAGTATTAATAACCGCAGCGCGCCCTTCCGCCAACAGGGAAAAGTTGATCATGTTCGGCACATTTCGGCAAGAATGCAGGAATGAAACTTCTAAACCGTCGTAGATTTATGGGAAAATACAAATTAACTGCGGGAGGTTGTGGGAAAAAATACCTATGCCAGTCGAAAGCGGCTGTCAACTCACCAAATGTTAACCACCAATCGTCTGAAAGACTTGGGTTTGTTGGCCACACCTTGATTATTGCAAGGTGACGGGCCACACCTTGATTAGTGCAAGGTGACGAGACAGTAGGCTAACTATAAAATAACCTAAAGAAAACAGACGAGCTAGTTTTTAGACCTCAAAGATGGCTCCTTCCTTATTTATTTTTTTATTTACAGAATAATGATTTTGCTTATTCGTGGTTCAACATTTTAATGTATTCATTAGAAATTATTGTTGTACTACAAAATCACGTTTCCTGCTTTTGTCTTGTTTGCATTGGGCGTGCAAAACCGATTTACAACCTTCAATTCTTTTGTGGTTGGGCGTAGGTTGTAAACGACGCCACAAACACCGTCAATACACCCACGCTTAAGGAAAACGACCCGTTTTCGGTTTACTGACCACGAAATCGCAAGAACCTTTTTCCTCTTTCAATTAAATTCTTTAAATCCCCTTACGCCCCCGTCCTATCTCATAAACATCACGAACTTCCGTGACATCAACGTAATAGGAATTACACAAAAAAAAAAAAAAAGAGAGGCTAAATGAGAGTGAATGTCACAATTTTTACAAAAGTGGGCCCTCCTCTTCTAATACTGTCAGGGAAAATAATAATTGAAAGGGTGGCGGTAGATATTTGGCTCCGATTTGGCGTTTGCAGCGGTAATTAGGGCCATCTTAATGAAGCCAAGCGAGCCAAGAGGTGTACGTGGGACATTCATCAGACTTTCCACCACCTGGGGATGTTCTGCTCTAAAGGCAGCCAATCGTAGCCTAATTGCTCTGATTTAGGACCCAATCAGGCCACCATATCACGCTATTCAGTCGTAAAGCTCCAATTGAGCTAAATTTAGTTTTGGATAAAGGGAGGCCGCGTTAAAGGAAATGGCAAAAGCTTAAAGTTGGATTTCGGTGATGCTAAAAATATTAAAATATGCAGATTCGGGGACTATAGAGGCCTTTGTCCAGTTGCGTGTGAACCAAATCCAATCGTTGGCAACAATTTTCTTTCAGCTCAATAAAAGGTTCGGCTGATTTTTTGTTTGTTTGCAGTACGTGTAGATCCATGGCAAATTTGAAACCCAGCACGAGAGGTTACGACTCCGACAATTTTTACATTTTCAATATCCCTGATGTATCCAGAGAATTTCCAGACCCTTTACAAGTAATTTAGCCGGGAAAAATAAACAAGATGTTCAAATGTGATAATAAAATTAATTACTAGGGGCAGTCAATCAATAATTAATTACGCCGCTCACTACGGCAGTCAGTGTTCCTGAAAATACAACTTTGCTAAGCAGACAACGATAGAAGCTACGTAATTATAAAAATTTCCGTTCGTTATCTTGATTTTTCAAGGAAAAAATGTTTTTATGGAATTTCAATGAGGAACCTGGACTAAAATGATTTTCCTTGCATAGGAAGCAAATTTACATACTACGGTTATTATGGATTGCAACCTCCCCTATGACCTCACAAGAACAGTCTTTTTTTATGCTCGTCTTGGGTAAATATTGCTCAAATATGCTACGGCGCTTAGGGCGATAGATAGGTTCAAAGCAGCTGACTCCTGTACTTTTACGTTTGCTTATCAATTTTAAATCTGACGTCAGCTAAAAATTTTATCAGCTATCATGTCAGCAAAAAAGGCCAACTGCTGTGTCAACCTTATACAATTGCGTCACGAACACGAAAATGTTTTTTAAAAAAAGTTGTAAGTCGGAATAATCCTACCTTAAGGAATTATCCATGCTACTGGTTCTTTTCATAACCTAATTTAATTTAATTTTATCTCAAACTAGGTTTGGAAATTAATGCCATCCAAGGCAGGCAAACAATAATTGTTGCAAGAATCCCTTGTCACGTTAGCATTGCAACACGTCAAATCAAAACTCCACATCTTTATACGGGTAATTTTTCTACTGTACATTGTATTTTATCTTTATATATTGTATCTATTTTTCTATTGCATTTTCTTCTTATTTTACATCTCTTTTGGAGTGGGTACCGTTGATCAATATTACGATCAAAATTTTACTTGACAATGTGAAGCGTATGACGAGCACGGTTCAACAAATTTATAAATCTCTCCTTGCCAAAAGCCCCTCTAACGTTAAAAGTTCCATATAAAATCAGCCGAAAAGCTACATTTCGATTCACACTGCCCTCAGAACACCCCCCCCCAAAAAAAAAAACCCGCGAGAAAAACTATTTTTATTCCAGCTGTCAGAAACAAATTTGATATGACATGATATAAATACCCATAAACAGCAGTTCAAAGAAACCCCAATGGTGTTGAATTGGGGGCCTGTCCACTGAAATACGATAGCAAGCAGCAAAGTGGGTCCACCTCTGGCACTTGGACGTCAATTTCACTTCCCATTGTCCAAGACTTCATTTTTTAATGGTAAATCCATCGCCAAAGCCCAACGGGGGTTTTCTTCCTGGGGTGCCCCTTATTCCCCCACGGGATCAATACTGCATGAACTCTTCAAGCAGCTGACACTTCGAGTAATAACTTATAACTTCAATCATGCTAGCTCGCATGTTCTCTTCTTCTAGCCCCCCTCCCCCAATTTTTTTTTTTTTTTTACGGCACGACCTGACTGGCAAAAAACCACAAATCAGACATACAAGCATAGTAATTTAATTTTAGATCTGTAATTCCTTTGGGTCTTTGTCACAATCTTAAAATCTAAAATGTCGGAGTAAGTGGCACCCCATTTTAAGCTTCTGACCATGACTCAAAGCGGTCAGGGGTCAAACATTAAACGAGTGTGTTTATATGTCTGCTTGTGGGTTTTTGCCAGTAAGGTGGCACCGTATTAAAAAATTCTGATTTGACCTACAAAATAATTTGTTCAAATAAGCGTAAGTAGTAGCCTACTTTAAGTGCTTGAAGGCAAGTATTAGAGCTTAAAAAGGGACTTCGTCTTTAAAGGGCTAAATTCTGCCTTCGGGGGATTTTTTTTTATAAATTAAAATTAAAATAAAAAAAAAACTATCCAAATGAAGTTGAGCATTTTTGTTCCCAAGACAAGAGTTTAGCCCTTTAAAGCCGAAGTTCCATTTTAAGCTTCAATACTTGCTTTCAAGCACTTAAAGTAGGCTACTACTTACGCTTTTTTTTCTTATTTGAACAAATTATTTTGTAGGTCAAGTCAGAGTTTTTGTAATACGGTGTCACGTGACTGGCAAAAACCCACAAGTGGACCTATAAACACAAGTGTTTTAATTTTGCCATTTTTTGGTCAATGAACAGCCAGTTAATTCAGAACCTATTTCTGACCACCGTTTTTATTTGCTTGTGGTACAAAATGAAGTGAAGGCAGAGTAAGGGAATGGAAATTGGAAACTACGTATGTATAGGCTACCGATAATCGATACAACTGTTTTAATAAATTTCTATATGGGTCAACAATTTTACCTAGAAAATTATTTTTTTTTTGCATCGTAGGCTAAATGCTTTTGGGAAGGAATTGCCGACAAAAGCCCCCCTAACAATGTAACTTTCATAAAATAGGCTTTATTTTGGGTTTCTTGCAGCAAATATACGTAATATAAAAAAAAAATTAAGAAATTGGAAATTTAGGTAGGCTATTATCTGTATTGCCAACTACAAGGACAAGTTCAGCATTAAATGGCCCATTTGATAAAAATCTTACCAAATTTTACTCTAACATCCGGTCTTGAGGCGGGAGTGAGGATTTAGTTTCAAAACATTAAGGTTTGAAGTCGATTAAACACTAAAGCATCAGTGTTGTTACCTGTTGAATATCGTTTGACCTCGATGAAGTTTTAGGGTTAGAAACATAACTCTTAAAAGACATAGCCTCCCACTATTTTCGAGCATCTTGCCCGAAATAGCTTTTGCAACATTTACACAGGTTAGAGTGAATGTAGCAAAACTGTTTTTCCCAATGGGGAAAACAGAAAAATGAATGCCTTTGCAACATTTACACACGTTCAACTAATGTTGCAAAACTGAGCCATACAGGAAAGCCAAGTTAAAGCCAACCTGGAGGGATGCACCTTTAACATCAAAACTTAACTATTTTACGTACGATTGTTTCAACCTTTGGTCCTGTATAATTTACAGTCATTTGCATCTATTTGTTTAGTAAACTGCGTGTGCCGTGCGAGGCAAGATTTCTGGCTCATAGGCCTTGTCAACGATTTCCCCATAAGCCAATGCGCTCAGATTCAGCCTGACTAAAGTAGGCTACATTTTAAAGTTTTTGATTATTATTTTTTTTTTGTTATAGCAAAGGTTCAATTTTCACTTGCCTGGTGAAAACATCTTCACAACTGAGAGAATTGAAAAAAAAAACAAAAAAAAAAAAAACGAAAAACACCCCGCGTAGCCCTACTGGTTAGGTCTGCACTTCGTAATCCAGCTCTTCGAAAATTGGACTGGGGACAGGGAATAGAGTGGTAATGGCCAAGGAAACAGGAGTTGCCAGGAAGGGAATCCGTAATGAGGGGGAGGGGCAAAATGTAGAGGCGCTCAAAATGACACTTGCTGCTCATTACTACAGTTACCATGGTGATGACAAATAGGAAGACGACTCAAGTATCTCAACCGAAAACTTAATCTAACGAGTCTAAGTCAGCGCTACGTCGCTCTCTGCAAAGTGGACTCTTGAACTAAGAACGGAGACCACGTCTACGGCTTTTCAGTTTTGCGTGTTTTTATGTGCTGCACCCCTATATTTCTTGTTTTTTTTTTTTTTTTTTTATTTAGCTGAGAATTTATTTATTTTTGTTAGTAAGCGTTGGTTTTGGAGTTGCTCCCTTTTTTTTTCCGTGTTACTTTCCGGCCCATCACTTTAAAATACTAACAATACCAATTTTTTAAAACTTAACTTAAAAGAAAAACGACTAACAATTTGCAAATTTATGATTAAAACCTTTCCATGTAGTCATACATTTCCCCAAAACAAAACTTGTTATGGATTCCCGTCAAGCATTTTTTGCCTTCTTAAGTCGTGACATCAAAAGCCAAGATCTACCGTCAAATTAACACCACTGAGTTAATTAAATAAATACCAGCGAAGGTTAAAGGAAAAATTTGAAAACGGCATAACTCTGCTGGGCAATTTTTAAAATTTCGTTAAAAGTTTAGTTTAGTTGGTGGGACTAACGAGACAAACGAGTTTGGAGGTTGATATCACGACTTCAAATGGCCAAAAAGATTGGCGGGAATCCTTAACAAGTTTTGTTTTCTCATCTTTTTGGTCAAAATTAATAAGATCCATTTTTTCCCCAAGCAATTACGAGGTGAAAAGACAAAAAGTCATCATGACAACGTCCTATTTTTTCGCCCCGCTGCAGCAGCGTTCACAGGCAAGGGTACATTTAAATAAAAGGGCACAGTTAGTTTTTTTTGGGGGTCCTTTTTATTTCCTCTTTCTTTTTACCCTTTTCTGCCCCATCCTTTTTTGTCCTGTTACGCGTTTTTAGGTCCTTCACATGCTCCTGCCACACCAACAAAATTGGCACGAAAGGCTATTTTCTTTTACAAAAGAAGACATTTTGAGAAAAGGGCACGGGAAATACCCCCACCTCCTCCCGGTTCACGTGTGGGTTCGAGTCCCAGTCGGAACAGTTGTCTTTTCATTCTTTCCCAGATTAGAGTTATCTTGTATTTGACAGTTGGGCCAGTGTTAGAATGCGTGCATTTGTTGGGATGCCCACTGAACTAGTGTATTCACAATGGGGAAGCAACGAGCTCTCTTTCGGGCTGGCGTTATCATGTTGTCTACTCGCGTACTTCATGTTTATTGTTTTAAGCATTATATATTGCTCACTGTTGCTGTACTGAAGCGAAGTGGTCCAGCTAAATAGTCCCTGTCATTGTCGTGGGGCAGATAACCCAACTGGGGTTGATGCTCCCTACACAAACAACAAAATACTGCAACTCTGGCCTTAAAATAGTATTAAGAGTCATTTCAACCTTTTCTGTTTTATTGTTATTTTTCCTCAGGTGCCTGAAAACAGCTCAAACTCTCTTAGCTTTAAAACCATAAGTGTCCATGCTCATTTATATTTTATTCGGATAGGACAGATGACAGACGTTGATGTTTTCGTTGAATATTAGCCGGCGACACACTAGCGTGTGCCCTAACGACCAACTAAATAGGTTCCCCCCCCCCCCCCCTACATACCAAAATTTGAAGTTTGCTCCTTGGAAGGCTAAAGTACGGTGATTGTAAGTGTGTTTATAAACATACTTGCAGGCTGTAAAGATACTGCAAGTTTTTAAAAAGAAACTAATAGTGTAACCTAGGCAACAAACATTTATGCTAATTAGGTTTTTCTCTGAGTTGAATGACATTTCCGTTATGTTTTCAAGGTAAGTGTCTTTACCTATCTATTCTTTTTTTTTTAACAACGTGTAAAATAAAAAAAATAAACACTTGACGGACTTTGACGTTTCATTAAACTGGTCCAACAGTTTTTTTCAAGAACTATCACCAAGACTAGGCCTACAGCTGAAAAATTGTTAAAATGACTTTACAAAAAAAAAAAAAAAAAAAATACGAAAAAACTGCAAGGATTCGTAGTTTTATTATCAATACTGCACCTGACTCCTGATTTTTCGCTTTTTTTCTGAAGAATTGCAACACACCATTCAGGATTTTTTTTTTTTTTAACTCATGGGGCAAGGTAGCCTAATGGTCAGCACGACTGTCGCACGTGCCTGGGGGTCCCTTGTTCGATCCTGACCTCAGCCTCCCCTGTCATTTTCGGGAAGCGAAGGTCCCTGTGATGCCTCCAGCTCATGTGGATTGTGGCATGTAAAAGATTCTGTGAAATCCTTATCGGAATTACCTAGCAAAATTGTTCCTCTCACCCTCTGGCAACATGCACCGCTGGGAATTTGACAAACCTCAAGGTTAAAAAATTTTTCCCGCTCATTTTGGTACAAAGAATTTCTGCATTTTTTTGCGTGTGGTGAAGCCTAATAGTATGTTAAGGGGACAAATAAATAAAAGTTACTAACAATGGGAGCCCCTGCAATAATTTTCTAAAAACGGAAATGTCATTTTTTTTTTTTTTTGCAATTTTAACAGGTGGCTGCATTACGGAATTTTTTCAATTATTTTTTCCCCCATTTTTTCTAGGTATTCGGTTTTTTTTTTTTGGAGACTTCGGAAATCTTACAACATGTGCTTCTCACGGGTACAAATGAGGATCTGGCAGATTAAAAAGAAAATATAAATACCAAAAGCAAACTTGAAGCTTACGCTGCGATTCAGAAATGAATAAATCAACGAAAGCTTATTTCGGAGAGGATTACTCTTCCTCATTTCAGCGATCAAAACTGGGAAACTAAAAATAACAAAAATGGGACAACGGGAGTAATACTCCCCACCATTTAAATAAATTAAAATTACTAAATAAAGGTTGTTGGAATTACAATTTTAGAATAAGCAGTTCTGTTTTAATCTATTTAGGACTGTCGTGTCGTAGAGTTAGTTCAAATCCTAAAAACGGAGTTGGCAGCGCATCTTGACCGTACAGTAAATTTCCTATTAAGAGCACTCTTGTAAAATTATTTAAGTCACAAATCGTGAAATTCCAGTCACCCCTCCTCCCCTCGGGTGAAGGGGGGGGGGTCGTAACTAAGTTATTTCACGATTTTTGACCTTAAAACATTTTAGATCGTAATTTTTCTGCTGGAAATCGACGAAAAGCGTCATACATTTAAGGAAATCAGTGATTAAATCGTGATTTTTCTACAACAAAATTAATTAAAAGACTAGTAAACTAATAACTAAATTCCTCAACAAATGAGAATAAAGGCATTGCATTAATGCTAGACCGAACCTATATAAAGTACGTGAATGATCGCATGGACGCCGAATTTTCACGATGGAATTAGGCCTAAACATCGTGAAAAGTAAGAATCGAAAAAATTAACTTCGTTACGGCTCACCCCCCCCCCTTTTTTTATCGAATTAATTTTAACATTCCATGGGCGTTTAATAGGAGATTTACGGTATTTAGTCACGTTAATTATTCTTCTTCTTGCTTAGTGGAAAACATACACAACCTGTTAATTTTTGCATTCACTGAACCAATGGGCATCGTGAGACACAATGCAAAAATTGACAGGTATTGTATATTTTTCTCGGCAAAAGAAACAAATTTCAGCCAGCCTACGTGGGGGGGGGGGGGGGGACAAAATACTGTTTTATGTGTATTTTGTGCATGTTTTAGAAATCGGAAAAGCGCGTACGCACTTATGATGTAAACATGACTAGTTGGCAAACATCTATTTACACTTGAATGAGAAAGTATCCCGTGATTTAAGAAATGAGTGTCACCAAAACCGCTTATCGATCCCGCGCGACCCAGCTTCACCTTCAAGGATCCGCTTTCACATTATCTGGCCCTGCAGGATGCTACTCCTTTAAATAGCCTTTCTGCCTATGTTGTATCCGCGAGGAATCTAATTTCCTAATTAAATCAAACGGATGCCCTTCTAACCCGACTGGCTTTAATTTAAGTTAACTTATTAAAACGTGGATTTAATAAATGTAGCATCGGCATCGAAGCACGACTTTGCAGCGGAGCGAGAAGCGAAAACCTCAAGTTGGCAGTTTTTTGGCAGGCAAACACTTTGCATTCCGATGACTAAAAACTGGCTCGTTATTTTTATTGGAATTTAACATTTGGTCCAAGAGCTGAAGGCTAGGTTGCGCTAAAAATCTTTCGAGAATATTTTACAATTCTTTTTTTTATGGCACCCTTATGCGACCAAGTTAATAAATGGAATTTTGCTGGCCCAGAAGGAAGCAACTCGCTCGTGGAATGGAAATGGTGACTTTCATACCCACATATATGCCAAACTGTTTTTAAAACCGTTTTAAACAATGTTTTAGTACAGAAAAGTGGTGTGGCCAAAAAATAACATTCGGAACAAGTTTTGCAGGAGTTCGGATTCAAAAGAGGTCGTCTCTAATTTTGCTTTGTGAAGAGGAGGGGGCCTCTATTGTCGCTACGGTATAGGGAAGATTTCACGCAAAAACAATTAACTATTTAATTAAACATTAACAGCATCCATGGTACCAGTGACTTCTTGCACGGACTTTCGCTGGATAAGTACATCACGTAGCCTATACGAATTGTGACTTAGTTGTATTATTACTATTTTGGTTTAGAGTTCGAACTAAATAAAAAAGTCAAATGAGTACTGATTTTTTTTATATCCTTTCAAGACACGTATCCATGTTAAAATTGAATAGTAAAAAAAATGGTAAAATGGCACTTAAGACTACCTGTCACAATTGCATTTTACACAAACAGAGGTTTTATTTGACAATTTACTGACCGTTAAAATACATATTTTTAAACACAAATTTAACTTTCGGAAATCATCCTAGTAATTTGGAGTCAGTCCTTCGTGCAACTTGGAAAATTGAGATACAAATTAAACTTGATCCTTACAATTAAATTTTATTGTTTCTTTATCCAAGATAAATTATGCAATGTGCATCTGTACGGAACAGTTGTTAGTGTAGTGATAGCAACAATTTAAATTAGCCTTAAGCTCGTGAGCAACTACAAAGTAGCGTGGATAATTGGGATAATTAATTCTGGATATGCCAGCATAAAACGTACATCACTCAATCGAAATAAAGACTTGCTTATGCATATGCAATTACGCATTAGGCTGTAACGAAATGACTAACAGTTTTACTGAGGAAACAGCTGGGTAGGTAGTATTATGTTGTGAATATGGAAATATTCAAAATATTATGTAAAAAAACAAATGGTGGATTTGTAAAAAATTCTCACTCGCATCGTAGTAGCGATAATGACTTCAAAATTCTACGTTTCGTGTTGTTAAAATGTTGACAATTTCCAAAGTAAATCGCTACACGACTCTTTTTTAAAAGAAATTATAAAGGATATTATTCACAAAAATTGAGGTAAAAATTAAATTGAGACGAAGGAAACCATACAGAAATTTCCAATAATCAAACCAGACTCCGATTAAAGGAAATTGTCATTTTTATTTGCGATTATGTTATGGTCTGTGTTATGAGTAACTGATTTTAATCATTATCAATGTTTACTGATACCGATAATTGATATAAAATATCGCGTGTTTTTACATTAAAAAGCAGAGTAATAATAGTTAGCATCAGCTGACGTAAAGCTCTAAGATGTTAATTGAAAAAGAAACGTTTGACAGGCGTATTCCAGTCCACTTAAGTGTGAGTGGGGCTGAATGTGAGTGTAAGGGTCAAAAAGCATCTATAGAAATACCCTCAGATGTCAGGCAGGACACTCGCATTCGATTTTGTGGCTGTTCTAAAATTGATGACCCATACCTTATATGTTTGCACTCACATTTGCCCTCTCACACTCACACTTGAGTGGATTTCTGGAATACGGCTGGAAGTATTTCAAAGAACCTTGCATTGTTTATTCAGGTTTTACATTGCTTTCAACTTCTCGTAGATTGACCCTAGTGGTGTTGAAATACGTTTGTATTCCTTGTCACTACTTTCGGTCTCCTATTGTTGTGCAATAATGAGAAATTTGTAATTTTATTTTTAGTACAACCAGAATATTAGGCTACTGTAGTACAACTTCAAGAACGTATTTGTGCAATACGTTCTCGCTAGTTGTACTACAGTAGCCTAATATTCTGGCTGTATGAAAAATAAAATTACAAATTGCACATTACTGCACAGTAATAGGAGACCGTGTCAAGGAGTACAAAAATATTTGAACACCACTAGGGCCAATCTACAAGGAGTTGAAAGCAATGTAAGACCTGAATAAACAATGCAAGGATCTTTGAAACACTTAAACATTTCTCTTTTAATTAACATCTTAGAGCTTTACGTCAGCTGACGCAAAACATTATTACTCTGCTTTTTAATGTAAAAACAAGCTATATTTATATCAATTATCGGTAGTCGAATCGGTGGTTCAGCGTTTTGCCAAATCCAGTATCACTGAAACTTTTAAGGCTTGGTTAAAATTTGACGAAAAGAGAATTCCCGTTTCGCCGAATCAAAAATTTAGCATTGCAGGAGTTAGTTAGACGCACACCTACTTGGAAGGAATTTGCTATTAGTTGCGTTTTATGCAGGAGCGTATTTACAAGGGGGCTAAGGGAACTATAATCGTGAAGGATGGCAAATAATAAAAAAAAAAGTTAAAAGTAGAAAAAAATTAAGTTCCGTCTTGTAGTTATTCTAAGAAATTAAACAACTTTTTTTTTAATAAGTGTTTGTCATCTTATTGTCGTTTAATTAAGAATGAAGTCCAAAATAAGAAAAAAGTCCATCAAGTGTGGCAGGGGGCGAAAAAAATGCCGAATCCTCTTTTGGTTTTCTGACTTTATATGTTTGGCCGCAGCGAGCGCTACAGCGCGGGGCAGGCAATTTGGAAAAAAAAAAACTATTCAGCAAAACGGGAATCCACAGAACGGAATTCCCCCTTCGCCGAAAATTACGACGCCGATTAAAATTCGACGAAACGGGTATACCACCATCGAATTACCTGACACCCCCCCCCCCCCGCGTGACGTGGCTATCGTGAGGAGATTTTTCATCTAAATTGGTTTTGCCATGTACATACCTAGGTCTCCACAACATGGATAGTATCGGGTTTCTAGGGACGAGGAGGTGGGGAGGGGGGGGGGTGTTAAAAGGCGGTCGGGCCAATTAACCTAATTGCTGCCAAATCCTCTAGTCAAGCCAGATCAAGATGAACGAAGACGTTAACTCCCCCCCCCCCCCCCCAAGCAAGTAGGGCCCAAAAAAGTCACCTCATTAGGCTGCATGAGTGTGACGAGTACCAGACAACGATGACGAATTATCACACACGAGATGACAGGAAACCTTCTTTCCACAGCACGTCGACAAGTTCGTGTTAATTCAAGGACACAACCAGATTTAGTTGGTATCTATGCTGACACCACAAGCCTACCTCTGACGGTTACCACTTTCACAAATCCCACCTAATAGGGTACAAGTTCGTATGTAAATAAAGTGTCATAAAATGTGATATTAATAGCCGGGTTCTATTGCGCCTGGTCTCCTATTGTAGCTGGTTCGTTTTCCCCACACGAATAAATAGAAGCTGTGACTATGGCCATTTAATAAAAGACATTTCTTTCGACATCCAAAAGAAGAAGCCACAAGCAAAGTTGTTCACGACAAAAGTTTGCTGACTTATTGAGCTGCGTGTACGTTATTACTATTGGTTGCCTTCATCTTTGGGAGGTTTTGTCACGCTCACATAGCCGAAGCCATCGTGCAAGAAGGGACAATTTTGCTAGGTAATTCCAATGGATTTTCTAGGGCTGTGGACATGAGCACGAGACATCACAAGGTGGTTTCCTCCACCGTAGGTTTTGCCAAGGCTAACAAGAAGTGAAATCTATGCAAAAAAAATTTGTAAATAATAATGCCTACTAAAATTGCACAAAAAAAACATAATGGTCGCACAATGTTTCGGGATTCAATTCATCCTGTTGTCAAGTGCTTAAAAAGTAAGGAAAACACATGTCAAAGTCAAGGAACACTATGATTTGTGCGACCATTGTGTTTATTTGTGCATTTTAGTATGCATTATTCTTTTTAAATCCTCTTACTGCTTTCAGCTAAGATAAATCTAAGTAAACTAAGGATATCACATTGTCGAAAATTATGTCTAGAACCCCAATTAGGCCGGTCTTTAACAACGGTCGGGTCAAAACAGTTTGATTTTTGACTAAACGCCCTGGTTATATACAACATTTGCTATAACAAATAAGGTATATCAGTATAAAAAAACCTAGGCAAAGTTTTGTCAACACCGCTCGTCTAATGCAGATCTCGATTCAGTTAAAAATGGTGGGTATGTCACTTGCTGAAAGTTGATTTTCTTTTTATTTGCTGCAATAAGTGAAAATTATTCGTGCCGTGTGTTTACGTGTTCCTTTCAAGCAAATCCTGTTTCCGCTTCGCCATGTTGGGGCGGGTTTACGCAACAACTCGCTTTTTGCATTCTCGCAGCGAGAATTGGCAAAGTTGTCGTTGCCATGGTAACAACGCTACTTGGATTAGCTAAATCCGACGTCGTTTGAGTAAATGCTTCAAGTCTTATAATCCGTGACAATATGATAAAGAATTCGTCCTGACGAAATTTACAGTCGCGTCTGAACACAGTCGCTTCATTGCGAGTCGCCATAGCTAAAACCGCCGCCATGTAGGAATTTCAGACGGCTTCTAGCTGCGAGAATGCAAAGGCAAGTCGTTGCATAAATGCGGCCTTAGTCAATTTCGCGAATAACTGAAGATTACGGTCCAAGCTCATGCGTTAAATTTTGCCACGTTAAATTTAATTTAAGCAACTACCAAAGTCAAACATGCTAAATCTACCAAAATGTTTGGTATCCACAATGTACCACAAATAGCCTAAATACACCCACCCCCCAAAAGACATTAAGGCAAGAAACCGTGGGTGGTGGGGGTTAACTAGGCAATTTCAAAATTTCTGACTTAAAGCATTGTATATCCACCCAAAACCAAAACTGGTAGAATAACGCGCCAAGTTTCCAAAAACGGTCGGCCTTTGAAGGTAGTGATATCATTCCACCTGGGAAAGGCCGCCAAGGTTAATCCTATTAGCCAAGTTAATCGCACATACTAATAGTTCGAAAGTTAAATAAAAACTAGAAGATTGCTACGTAAATTGAACGTTTACCAAATGTAGGCTATCAATCCGACAAAGTAGCCGGACGTTTTTACCTTCCAACCACATGTTGACGTTAACTTGAGCTAACTTGACATAAGCTTGCTTTTAGCAAAATTGAGAAGCTATTTTTATTTTTGGTACCAGCCGGCAGATAAAGTCCTACTTGCTTTGAGGGATTGGAAAAAATGTTTAATTCTTTTCTTTTTAGCTACGATTTAAAAAAAAAGTAATAATCATTTTGAAGCAATAAGTTAATACTTTTGGAATGTATTTACCAACTTTTCCGCCTCCTTTTTAAACCTAACAGAATCCAATTAAACAATTTTTTTTTTTTGCATTGTTTAGGGCAAACTGGACTTTCGCAAATTTATTAGAAGATCGACTTGTAAATTTAAAAAAAAAACAATTTTCTCAGGTACAAGATAGAAAGTATTTTTTTAATGCACTAGCACATTACTCGCTCCACTGGCATCGTCTCGCTTCGCCAGAGGAAATATCTTCTAACATTCGCTTATTAATATACGAAATTCACCAAACGCCCCGCCCCTCCCCCACAAAAAAATACAAAAAAATTAAGCAATTTATTATCAGACCTTCATAGCTTGTATTTAGCAACGCATACCCCTCTACGTCCATCGTGTACCATCAGAGTACAGAAATTGTGTTACAGTATGCCTACAGCTCAGTCATAAAAAGAACGTTTTAAAATATCGCTGAAATTTCTCTAATTAGGCATACATACAAATTCTACCGTACCCCGGTATCTACGACACATGAACAGACACTTTCGCCATAAATCTCCTATTAAACACCCATGACTTAAAATTAATTCGATTATTAGTTTACCAGTTTATTTAGTTTTGGGGGTCCACTACCGCAGAAGCTCCAAGCAAGATGGCCGGCCTATCTAGATTCCGACGCGTGAAGTTTTCCGGCTAAGTTTTTGGTTGCGTTTTCTGACGTTATGTAGTTAGCCGCAGCGAGCGCGAGCGAGGCTCGTAATTTGGAAAAAAACAGACATCATTTTCGTGAACGGCGACCTTGATTTACCTTTTACACCGATGGCGATAGTACAACCTTCCACATATACAGTTCGATGGTGGACGATCTTGGAGCCGCTGCGGTAGTGGTTCCTAGCTTGGTTTATGTATGAAGCTTTTAGTTAATTTTGCTGCAGAAAAACCACGATTTAAGGGGGATAAACACTGATTCCCTTGAATGTATGAAGCTCTTACTTAATTTCTAATAGAAAAAATTATGACCTAAAATGCTTAAACGTCACAAATCGTAAAATAACCTAGTTACAGGGGCTGTAACTATGTCAGGGTTCATACCGACCTGGAAAGTCAGGGAAAGTCAGGGATATGAAATACGGTCAGGGAAAGTCAGAGAAAAAATGGAAAATTGGCAAAAAGTCAGTGATTGTCAGGGATATTTTTAATTTAAAAAATGGTGCAAAAAGGTAGTAGCAAAGCAAGTGGAATTTGCGAGACCACACGGTTCATTATAAAAACGAAATTCTAAAAATGATAAAAAAAAGGTTCTATAAAAACCAGTACATTCTAAAAACGAACTGTTTTTTTTTAGAACCGTTTTTTTCTTTCATTTTTAGAATTTGGTTTTTAGAATAAACTGTGTGGTCTCGTAAATTCCAGTTGCTTTGCTACTATACTTTCTTGCCCCTTTTTTAAATTTAAAAAAATAGGGAAAAATGTGGAGTTGGCATCCAGATGAAGTTATGATGCCAGGCTTGCAGAGTGAGCAGTTGACTCTTGTGTCATTTAAAATTTTTTTTTAAAGTAGGTCAGGGATATTTGAAAAAATAAGTCAGGGAAAATCAGTGATAGTCAGGGATATTCGTTTTCAGATACGAGTATGAATCCTGTATGTAATTTCTCGATCTTTCACTTTCAATCATTTTAGGGGGGTGGTACGCGGATTTGCCAGATCTGTTAATAGGTAGGTGATTTACGGTACATTTTGGATACCAGCAACTTTGGTAGATTTAGCATATATGTAATTAGGCCTCCATATGTACTGTTGTGGGGCGATTTGTATAGTCTGAGCCAAGGTCGAGTGGAACGATAGTATACAGGAAGGTTGATCCTTCCCCAGCTCATTAAGTCGTTTTCCCGCCAATATTTCGTGTAACGGCTCTGGTCTGGTTTGGCTTGTGCACATATGCGTAAGCTGTCGAGCTACACTGTGACGTCAGTGGCACCAGCAAAATCAACAGCCAATGTTAAAGTAATATGCACAAAGCTCGGAAGAGACCACCCTGGTCTGAGCAAAGGCCTTGTTGTTAATAATAGTTTATCAAGCACCATGTCGTCAGAAATGTCTTAAGTAAAGATCCCACATCACTGTACGACTGCATGCTATCCATTGTCGTCCATCGACGTAAGCTTAAATGTCGGAAGTGCCCTGGGTACAAAGAATGTTACGTTTATCTTTTTGCAAGTGGGATTATGCTTGCAATTCACCACAATCAACACTTATTTCATCACAAGATGGCGACTTTTTCCCTAAAGGCTTTGATGTACCAAAAACAGGTAGTTTGGAAACTTTGATGTAAAATTCCAGGCGTGAACTGTGCCTCTGACAATCCGTAGCTTATACACCAAATTTCAAGTCTCCTTAACCTCTGCTATGAAAGTTATGCCAAAGGGTGAAAACAGAATTGAGATTCCCCAAGTATTCCTTTCTTCAAAGCTTTGCATTTTGCATCTGCACGTTTATTTCAAGGAATCATCAACAATGACCTGATTAAAATCTTCAGGCCGTACAACTCCATAAAAGACCTTCTACATTCGCAACCGTCAATGGCTGCCATCTTACTTTCCAATTCCATTAATTACCAACGAGTTTTACCTCTTTTCCAATCTCCTTTTTCTCTTGTTTTAGTATCATTTAATTCCCTCGTGCTTTTGTTCTAGATTAAATGAATGGCTCCCGTTTTCCATTGCCCAACTTGCAAAATCACCCTTCAAATTGGGAAACAAACCCATTTCCAAAGCCATGGGTTGCCGCCTTAACGACCTACAAAAACGAAGAGAGGAAAGAGTGGCAATAAAATTCGCTTCGGATTGCTGCTAGGTTTGACTTTGTTCTGATACGATTTCAAAAAAACAACCCAAAAAAGAATCTCCCAGGATTTCAACTCGAACTCAACATCTATGCCTAAAGTGACTGGACAACTTCGGTCTCAACTGAAATTCCATCAATGATGGCACTGGGAATGATCATTATCACACCAATTTTGTGTCAAACACTGGGGCTACACGGCACTTGATACTTTGACGTTAACTTAATGTAACATTGCGTACACGGTGGTCTCTTACGTCACTTTAGGAGAACGCAAACTGGAAATTTGCGCATGCGATCTAGGATTAAGCAATTAATGGAACTTGGCATTACACTTTTCCTCTTCCTGTGACGCTCGCACGCCTCTTTACCTGCCAATCGATGAACTCGAGCCTAAAGCAATGGAGGACTACATGTCGTGTGTTGTTTTTACACTGTTACGTCGATGTAAGAAGGTGGATTCAGGTAAGCGGTAAGGATAAGTAAGAGGTCATGCAGGGCTCTTATGTCTACCGCTTTGAAATAACGTCCACACTATCTTACAGCGACACACGATAGGACCATTCACCCTCACTGTTATAAACTGAGAAATAGTAAATCCATTGCGGTTGTGACAACGTTAGCAATTCAAGAGACCACGAACAAACAGATTGTGTAAACAAACACAATCTGTCGCATCGGATTTCAAGTAACGTTTTCCACGTTCAATGCAAGGGGAAAAAATAATAGCTTTAAGAACGAACTGAGGAAATAAAAAAAATTCCCTCAGCTAAAGCGTCTCTAGCAGACTTAACCTTAACACTGGATCTATCACTCGTTTGCATTCGTGCAGGAAACTTCACTCGAATATGAAAAGTTAGGTTATCATGAAAGCTGATCCAATGGGACATGCGAAATATAACAACGTCTTATATATTCAGTACCGGGAATACATAAAAAAGTGATACTTTCAACAGAGAAAGAATAAAAATGTATATAAAAACACCTTACATTATGCCATAAGTGGATCAACCATGACGTTACGGTGTTTGTGTGCCGTAGCAAGGATTGCGAGCTGCGTTGGGAGCGAGGCAGTGATGAAAGCATTCTGCCTTCCTTCCTAGCGCAGCAGCTTGCAACCCTTGCTGTGGCACACACACACCATACCATATTTGTTGATCCACTTATCTTATAATGTAAGGTGTTTTTGTATATATTTTATTTTCGTTCTCCGATGAAGCTTTCACTGTTTTTACGTATCCACGATACCTAAATATAAGACATGTTTTATTTTACATGCGGTATCGGCTTCGCTTTCATGATACGTATACTGCACATTCTACTCCATTCTAAAGTTTTTAGTTAGGGAAACGGCACCACTCAATTAGGCAACTAAAAAAAAAGCTTACTCTTGTGTAGCTCTTGCCAATTAACTGTTCAGTAAGTAAACGATGCACCTAACACAGGCCATGAAGATGTACTTCCACTAGCTGCTGACACCACCATTTCATCGAATTAGATGTTATGCACAGTCAACAACCCATTAATGGCAACTGATCATCTTTCGACACCTTTGTGTTAGCCGGTTTCCAATATTACCCATTTCCCACCGTTTAATCAATTTCTTCAACCGTTTCCTAACCACTCATCGTGAAAATGGCTTATCACAATTCAGCCACACCTCTCAACTTTCCCAAACTTCGCGAACTGTTGCACTCTAGGGGAACATGCCAATTGTTTGCTTTCGATCCTTCTTTCTGCTCTTTTGTTTGTCGCCATACAATAGTGAGAAGGCAGTTTTTCGGATGAAATCGGAAACAGAACGATCGGGTTGCTTCGCTCCTAATGTGTCTGCAAGCTTTTACCCTTTTACCAAGTCTGGAGGGCTTTCTTTTTATTTCTCTTTTTCCCCCACCGAGATCGTCTTTCGTGCAAGGCACGCATTAAACTGCCCTTTTTTTCTCCGTTGCACAAAGCAGGCAAGGTGCGTGCATACCAGCGATTGGTACCAATTGGGCGAGCAAGCCATAATCATACCGACCAACTCAACTTGCACGGGACTCACACACCTTAATGATTCTGGCCAATGCTGTCATTATACGACCAAATGCAAAATGCAAAATAGACCCCAAGAAAGAAAAATTATAAAAAAAAGAAGAAAAAAATTCAATTTTGCTCAGGGATAGAAACTCTTTCAACGCTGACTAGCCGCCAAACAGATGCAAAATTTGAAATGGGCGTTGACAATTCAATAAAACCCGCAGGGTTCCCACCAAACTACTGTAAGCAATTTCTCCGAATTTTCCGTCGTAGTTTAGGCTAATTTCCTGACCATTTACCATAATTTTACACGGATTTTTTTTCATACATTTTACAGGATTTTAATATTTAGAGGGCTCGTGGACAGCGCAAAAGAGTAACCCAACTTTATTAAACTTTTAGGTTGACAAATTGCATTACAGAAATGTAAGGATAAGTTTTATCACAATGTGTAAAAAATTATTTTTAATGCACTTAAGCCTAGCCTGTATGTGTGGCTACATTTTTTTTTTGCTTTAACAAGGTTTTGCAGCTCTTGCAATTTGTTAAGAGCAGTCATCTCAAAGATTAGCTTCTACGTTCATTTATTTATTTTTCTGTCCACGACTAGCTTTTTTTTTTTTTTTTTTTTTTTTTTGATTTTATGAAAATCAGATTAATCCCCGAGTTTCAAACGTTGTTTCAAACCGAGTTTCACACTATTTGACCGACAGGTCCCTAAAATTGAAAACATGGATTTATTGGCCTGAGACAGTTTCGCGTATTGATTTACGTTGTAAACGTTATGTAGTGGTTACTACCCAACTGAGTTCGGCCATAGGGAAACAAAAGCGATACAGTTTGCTCAAACAAGAGTAAAGAATCACGAAACCAATACTACTACTGTATTGTATGGTAAACCATATGCAGCTGGTAAGCAGCTTGCACTGGTAAATTAATTTTGAAACCGTTCACACAATAAGCTCTTCAGCCAGTAGAGTATTAAAACGGAAAACTATAGTAAACAGCTTGCCGCCAACTGAACGAAATTTATTCAATAATTTGGAAGGGGAAAGTTTCGGCTTACATCTTTTTATTCCCAAATTTTCAAAAGGGGCTGACCGTCGCCCACTTTCAACTGTCTCCAACATGTCTTAAGTACATGAATGCCATTCATTGAAACATGAATGGGCTTTGCCAGTGATCTGGGGACGAATTGGGTTGCCAGTTCGAATCCGGGTCATGCCACTCCGACGAAACGTAAGCGCATAAAGGTGGCTTATTGTACTACGTTATTTCTAGTGTGTGATTTTCGCTGTTTGGCATGTTTTCTCTCTTTCCTTTACATGTTCACTGACTAAATTGCGTCGACTTAAAACTGCCGAAAAGTAGAAAAATTCGGACAGAAAAAAAATGAAATATTTTTTTTTTGACAAAACGGGAGACAAGAATGAACCGGGTTGCTGCTTATTCTGGTTTAACCAAACTGGTGATTTATTTCAGAAAAAAGATTATGGTGCCACGCTTGTTATTGACGCTGGGTTCTGTGAATAGCACTTTCTGCCGCCTATGAAAATTTTGCAAATACCGGTAATGAGTTACCGTGAATGCATGCTCTATTAACAACCGGCTGTCCTTTTGCGGTTAGATCATTTTCCTGCACGAATACGTAGAACCAGGTCTCTAATTCTGCGGCCGGGTAGGAAATCCGCGAACGGGAAGCAGAACACCATGTCCTTCACGTAAAACAGACCGCCAAATAAACCGTAAGAAATCATTTACTGTATATTTTCATGTCAGACACATGTTCTATGCAGCTAATTTTTTTTTAATGAAGCGTAAATTAGCAAAAATTTTTGAATGGCCAGGTCTTTAACTGCAGCCGGTCTCTAACAGCGGCAAGGTCAAAATGGTTTAATTTTTAACTGGTAACACCCTGGTTATCAATAGAGCACTTGCGGTATCCCAGCATCAAAGCCAATATACGAAGAGTGAGTCCCTTTATATTTACCCCGGATTAAACAAGAAATTAATTTGTGGCGCAGTGAGAATTGGTGAAAGCACCCCCTGATCGGCAAGGGAAATGGCCACAAGTACATGGATTGCGAATCGCATATACATGTACTTGTGGCCATTTCATTTGCCGGTCAGGAGGCTTCTTTTACCAATACCCCGGATTAGTTTTATTGTACTACCAAGACCAACATGTCGGTAGTTGCTCCATTTCTTATTTCTCAGAAGCTCTTATCAACAAATTCTACTAACAAAAATTCTTAATCACACAAGCCAAACGGATTTTTGTTGCTCCACCTATTTGTTCTGCCTGCATTTCTTCCAATTTCCTTTTGCTCAGTTTGCTTCCTCCTGATAATTCACCACCTATTTCCTATAGATATCGTTTTCATATCGTTTTAACCTGCGGATCCAGCTGTGTAGGCTGAACAGGAGTTCCCAATTATCAGATCTGAATAATTGGGGAAAAAATGTGTAAAGAAACGAAAAATAAAGCAGAACTTTGACCACTGAAAAGCAGTCGTTTACACCTACATTGTACAACACAATGTCCATCAGTTAGGGTTTAAAATCCAGTTAGTTATCAGTTACATACATCAAACACATTGACAATGTCCATAACAACGGTTTTTTTTTCGTAAGGTCTACCGGTGAAAAATACTCAAGTGCCGCTATTGGGGTGGTGCAAGTGATGCAACGCACCCCGGGCCCAGGAGGCCGCAGGGGGGCAAAATTAACCAGGCCAGGGGCCCAAAAAGGCCTAACTTTACTCTTGTTTCGTCTGCTTTACGAGCTCCTTTGTCCCCAAAATTGTGTAGGAAGAGGAGGAACCCAACATTTCGCCCTTGCATCCCTCCTTGGAAAACAAAACTAGCTGCGGCACTGATAATACGTATGCATCATGTTTGGGTCATGTCAGTAAGTCTAGGAGGTGGGATGTTCCCGTATATCTAAAGGTCGTCGCTTGAATTCATGCTTTATTTCGAAAGGGTTAGGTATTCAGCGGACTTAAGGGTTAGGTGTTCATACTGTTTGGCTTGTTTTTTTTTTAAAAATAAATCCTACTATTACACGATGTAAATCGTGTAACTCTGGAAGCTGCCGAGGAAACTCCCGTTCGCGGAAAACATGCAGTTTCTGATGTTCGTATAAAAGGTTTAAACCCATAAATATTTAGCCAAACCCTTTTGAATAAACGTTGTATCTTGTTTACACCATGCCGTGTTGCCGATGGAAATATTCTCAAGGTTTTAATGAAAACCGAAACTACAGTATCATAAAAACGAAACCGAAGTCCACTGGATTAGGTTATCAAAGTCATCATGGTTCTCTGCACCAGTTACAACAGCATCAAACCTTAACGTCCACAGTCCAGTACCAGTCACACATTTGTTTGCTTTTACAGCCAAACAACAGAGTTAGGGATGGCTTTGGTTTTTAGAGAGCCTTAAAAGATAAGGAAAAAGCCGCCTTGTTCTTTTTGCCACACCATAGGAAGAGGTCGGGGGGGGGGGGGGGGAAATGGCTGCGAGGAGCAAGACTGCTGTTTTGGGTCTCTCCTTACTCCACTAATTGCCGTTTCAACTAACGCAAACAACGGGATTAAAAGCTGATAGATAAAAGAAGGCAAAGAAGAAAAGACTTTAACAAAATAATAAAAAAAAAAGAGAGAGAGAAGAAAAAGAAAGAGAAAAGACAAAACCTCATTTTCTTTGGCACGCGCCATTCGAATCAAGAGCACAAGGAAAAACCTTCTCTCATCAGCTGCACAGAACGCATAACCCGTCTTTGCCACTTCCATTAAAACCCACGTCCACTAATTGGCATTCCGTTTACCCCCACCTCCCCGACCATTTGTTTTTACCTCCCCCCCCCCCTTCCCGTTAACAGATGGCAACGTCATCACTGCAGTCAACAACAAACAGCTTATGCCGAATCACTCAAGTTAGATCATCACGAAAATACGTTCGTCATGTACAGTCATTATTTTACATTAAAGATTGCAATCGCCACACGCGCAACAAAATTACCACTCACAACCACGAAGACGGAAAAAAAAAATATTGCACCTCTCGGACCAAACCACAAGAACCTGCGCGAAACGTTAAATTTTGGTACATTAAAAAAAATTCAAACGTCAATTAGGGCTGAATGGAATTTTTAATTACTTATTTTTTTTTTTATTTGCAGGCTACCACACATAAGTTTATTTCTTTCTTAATTTTTTTTTCACATAAGTAGATACAGCATTTTTTTCCCTTTGCGATAAAAATTTTTTCCCCGCCGATATTACCATCACATGATGTATGCCACAAGCAGAATTAACGCACGTAATAATACAGCTGCGTAAAAAAAGAAAATACATTAGAACTACCGGAATTGGAACGAAATATTAAACAGCACTAAAACTAAATCAGCTTTTATTTAATATATCGGAGTAAATTGACGAACGAGGCCGGAGTATGAATCCGGATGGTGCTTAGTTTTAATTCTTACGTGAGGGAACACTTTCTGATCAGATTTTGGAACTTAGAAGATGTTTCGCTTAAATGAAAGATGGAGGTGCACATTTCGCATCCGAGAAATTTTTTTTTGTTAGTTTCCAATGCTCGATGATGTAATGCAGTGCAAGTGTATTTCAACAGTAATGAAATCGATGGAACAATCTAAAATTTCCAGTAGGACCCTTCTCTACGACAACAATTTTTTTTCAAGTAAAAATCCAACCGATACTTAAAATACACGTCAATTACGACAAAAATGGGTGACAAACTTTACAACAACATTAGGACATTTATTGAGCAAATTACAAATGACAGACAAAAAAAAATTGCACTTGTAAGAATTTTACAGTCGGGAAAAGTGCTTAATCTTCATTTTTGGTGCATTAGCTACGCCAATCGACAGACACTAATCCTTCAGTGGTTTCTTATAATATCGATTAATATCCAAGTCAGATCATAAAACCACCACAGACTCCAAATTGACGACAGTTTGAGATCATAATGCAAGTAGAATCTTGTAGACAATTTTTACGAATGATTTTGTGCAAAACTGTCCTAAACTGGAACCCATCTTAGGACTTCCTACTCACAACACGGTTGCATATCTGAACTATTATCTGGATTCTTCATTCCTTTGCAGGAATACTGATCTTGGAAATTTGAAATTCGGCTGTCCATATCGCTGGAATTATCAGTCTCTGCATAAAACAATAAAAGTGGCAAAATCATAATCATCATTAAATTGAGGCAATCAGAACTATACCACACCCCGTGGCTTTTTGCTGTGAAGTGCACATCACGTGACTGGGCTAGTCCAATCAGACGGCCAACTCATGGTGACGTCACGGCAAACAGCCATTGCGCATGGTTTAAGTTACAGGAGATATGGTCTTCAGTTTTCTGCTGGGGAATTTATTATTTTATAAACTGAATAAACGCTACACATTTAACAAAAATGCGACAAAGATACTTGTTCTGAGTGCCTCAATATTCTAAACGCTACGCATGCCTAAAACAACTAAGCATTAATACGTATGTCATTGTAGGTTTCTACAGCTATACTGGAAATGTTTCCCTACGTTCAGAACAATCAAAAGCATGAGCTAGTTGAGGAACTAGCTACTTCAGCTAGTTCTTGCCATACTTGGTGACCTTGGCTGTTGCAAGATGGCATTTACGCTGGCTTTTTAATCTCGCCAAAAGCAAGGTCAGACGAAAATATTGTCGTCCAAAACACACTAGAATAACCGATCAATAAGTCCATTATTCTAGCTTACATCATTTTAATCTCATCACAGTTCTTGTTCCATGACAGGTCATACCAAACTAATGTGGACTTGAATAAATACTACATGAATTATACCTTATAATTGGCTAAACCAAACGGGAAAATATAAATAAAATTAAGGCACACAATTACTTTAACACATTGCTATGCAACATTTGAGATTATTGTGATGAATCACCCATTCTGTTGCAGACTTGCATGAGTCTGTAGGCCTGTGTATATTTTTTTTTATCTGGGATCAATTTATATACATACATTCAGCTGTAATCACGAAATGCAAGCCTTATTCATTTTTGTACTTTTTCTCATTCCCAGGTTCTTCAGGCAAAACCCTGGCAACTGCATCTGTCTTAAATTGTGGAGCCCAACAACTGGGCGTGACAAACAATAAAGGACTCCCCAGGCCCCCACAAAGACAAAAGGTCCAATTGTGTTACGTCGCCTGTGTAATTAAGGCCGACTCCTGCCCAACGCCGAGGGAGATTGCATTCTGGGCCCCAAGCACAATCTCAAAGACAATGAATCTTGGACAGAAAGTGTGGTGCAAGTGATGTTTTTACTTGGGCCATTTATTTAGCATCTACAATGGGATGCTTCCTGCTGTTTGTGTTACACGGAAAAATGCGTTAAGCAAAAAAAAAAAAAAAGATAAGAAAATGAATAAAGTCAGCAGTATAGAC
>JAHWFP010173869.1:63124-78152 GCA_023313725.1 Lithobius niger | reverse complement strand
CATTCATTTCTGGTGTATCCTCGTGCAAAACTTAGTAGGCCTTTGGGCACTGAGTCTTCTTAGATTAATCGAACTATAGGGGTACACTTGCAGCTGTTTTGCTGACAGCTCCTCCGTCTCCCCGCCCCACTTGCCCACGGGGGCCACCCCACCTCACTAAAGTTCAAAGCCATACAAGGATGATAACTGATGGAGGGAGGGAGGAGAACGTGTGTGGGAAGACACCGTAAGATTGTCAGTTCTAAAGAAAATATCTACAATGCCTCAGGGAATGAAATTTATGGTGCGTTTAATGCAAAGTGGGGAAGTAGGATTTTGTGGGTCAAAGTATAATTACTTTATAATAACAATAAGATATTCTTCAATATACAGGGTACATTACAGGATTCGATACAGGGTTACAGGGTTACAGGGTATAAAACCTTGGTCAAAGATAAAACGTACAGGGGTGTACTAGGATGTGGATGTAAAACTGAGTCAAGTGATAGCATTAGTTACATCCCTCAAATGCAATCTAAGCTTTCTTTTAAAAATAGAAACACTGGTCGAAGCCACCACCTCCTGGGACAAAGCATTCCACGCACGTCCCACACGCAACACGAAGAAGTAGTGTCTACTATTTGTCCTGGCTCTCCTTCAGTCAAACCTCCTATCGTACCCCCTGGTGCAGCCATGAGCGAATTGCGATAAAAGGTGCACCCTCACCCTGGTATATTTTCAAACGAATCAATTTAAAGCAGGTACATAAGTCAATAATGTGTCTCCTGAATTCTAGAGATTCAAGCTTTAGTTTAACCATGCGTTGGCCGTATGATAACCCATGACAACCAGACAAATACTTAGTGAATTTTCTCTGTACACTTAATAATACATATAATATTACATAATTGTTTATAGTTCGTATAGGAGTCGCATGTTTTGGGGGAGGAATCTTAAAACAGAACGGAAAGGCAATCGGGATCGGCCCATAGGAGGGTTAAATAAATACAGACGCAAACCTATTCACGTTGCCTTTTGGACTTAAATGTCAGACTGCCTGAGCGGGGAATCGAATCCACGACATTTGAATCCTAGGGCCGAGGTCATACCATGTCATTATAGCTCAGTGGCAGGACTTCGGCCTTTGGTTTCAAAGGTCGTGGGTTCGATTCCCCGCTCAGGCAATCTGACATTTAAATCCAAAGACAACGTAAATAGGTTTACGTCTGTATTTATAGGAATCTTAACCCTTTGAAGGACCCGTGTAGTCTAAAGACAACATCTACGTGACGGCAGCAACAGCACAGCGGTCTGCGTCCTCGTCTCAGAACCAAGTGAATGTCGGTTCGAATACAGCAACCAACCTGAAATACAGATATTTTACTTATAAAAGTCAGGAAGTACATTCGCCTCTTAAAGGGTTAAACAAAGCAAAAATCGTTTTCTTTTCCTATAGATAAGAATCTAAAAAGAAAATAAGAATAGAACTCACCAATTCTGCAATTTACTCTTATTGGTCAGTTCCCGGGAAAAAAAACATGTCTCTCTCCGGGTCTGTCTACATGGTGCGCGGAAAAAAAGACACAGGAAAAAAAGTCACAGAAGAAAAGTCACAAATTTGCCAAGAATAAAGAGTCACAGGAAAAGAAGTCACAAAGTGATGATTGTTAAAATATTTACCTGACGGGGCTCAGGGATTATCCTGGTTAATGTTGATGATTCAGTCGAATATTCCAGTTCTTGAAGTCTGATACGTTTTACTTTTTTTTTTATTTGTCGGTCAACAACTTCTTGCAAGATGACAGTGTTTGTTTTGTCCCTTCTTCATGGTGAAGCCGTTCAGTGAGGGGCCAGACTGACGGGTAGTAATGAACATTAAGCTTGAAACACTTACTGTGCCATGATTCACAAATATTTTGAGTTAATAGGATTGTTGTATGTTGATAGTGACGTGCACATTCCACAGAGCTGCGGGAAAACAGGTGGAACAGGTGTCTTATTAAAGACAGTGACGTGTCTCAGCGCCGAAACACATTATTTTAGGACAGATCATTTGAATAACATCCCTCAATTCAGAAGCGGGAATGCCAGTCCCAGCTGGTATTCCGAACAGGTCTATTAATAACTTTTAACGGAGAATTAACGAACATGTAATACAATCAATAAATAATAATATTTAAGATAAATTTAATATAAATTGTAACTACACTGAATCAATAAATTCCAGATTGTGAATACATAATGAGGTATACTGTTCCAATGGACTGCCCTAACATGGCGTGTCTCCGCACAAAACACATCCGTTTAAAACGGTTGCGGTTAATTTGTGACTTTTTTCCTGTGACTTAATTTCTGTGACTTTATTTCTGTGACTTTTATTCCTGTGACTTTTTTCCTGCAACCGTCTGCATGACCACGATTTTCAAGTATCCATCACGCTAAAATTCCACCCACCACCAGTTTTATGTTTGGCGGTCGTCAGGCAGTCTCGAGTCGTAGCATCACAATAAAGACAATGTTGTGTGGCTGTTTTGGCAAACGTATTTTGTTAGTGAAATGAGCGATTACCGATTTTTTGTTGGTGGAAATTTCGTCCGAATCAGAGTTGAGCTTTTCCTTCACAAGAACCTAAAATCCGACCAAGCTGTTTCTCGCACGCACAAGATCCCTTCTCAAGGCCGTTCGGTGCAGCTTTTTTCAGGTTTTTGGCCCAGTTCCTGAATCTCGTGTCAGAGAAGGAGCGTTCTCGTTTGTCACTTGTCATCGAAATTGGGATTGGAGCAAAAGCGCATAAAACGAGCAAATATTTTCCCATTCGCTTTTGCTTTCAATCTTTCTGGATTGATTTAAGGATAGTAAGCCAAAGCCGAAAAGGGGGGGGGGGGGGGAATGGAAAACCGACAAAGACATACCATACGGATTTTAATAAGCATGGATACGACCAATATCTGTTTCAATGCTGTCAGCAAGTAACTGAATCCGGACCGAGAATTCCAATTTTTCGTCCTGCTTTTGTAAAAAGGATATTCTATTACTTTAAACGTATTTTATGGAAATACCACTAAAGCGTACGACCAGATTGTAAGTTACCATTAGAAATAAAAGATAAACTTAAAATAAGTCACAGTAACAAAATCCATGTAAGACATGTGGGTTTAATTGCCATTGCATTCTTGATATTCGATTTCGACACTGCCTATAAGGATTTTGTTTTTGTATGGAGGATTACATCCTGCTATTAACAGTATCGCTGGGTTTTATGTTTAAAAACCCGTAGCTTTGCATCAATACTAGAGGCCTACAATGCAACAATGATAACGGACTAATGACGAAAGTAACCAGGCTCCTGTTTTATCAATATTGTGGACCGCCATCAGGGCACAACAATTATGGCCTAACCTCAGCCTCGAAATCTTTTCCGCTCGTCTGGCACAAAGAATAAAGACAGTGAAGCAGGACTTTTTTTTTTACTTTTTTTCCTATTCATAGTTACTTCCGGTGTAGTCGAAGCAGTGAATCATAACGTCACATATAGCTGTAGTTAATAATTTCCCTTCAGTAAGAATGAAGTTCATGACGTCAAACAACAGCAGCCAATCACAGGGTTCACAGACTGGGTTGCGAGCTACACGAGGGAATTCTGTGCTAAACGCCATTCTTTGAAATAAAATCAAAAATTATTCAACGTACCTTTACATTACGGTAACGTAAAAAACGAACAACAATCACCCGGTAAATTGCTTAGAAACGAACAATTTCGATTTCCTGGGAAAACCGGCCAATCACAACAGGTGGTTACGATGGTTGAAAGGTGGCAGAACAGAGCATAGCAGCTGGAAGTAAACTAATCTGATCCATAACTGCCAAAAATTCCTGATAGACCTACCTGTCAAGGTGTTTTGATAGAACACCAAGGTAATATTTCCATCTAACGTAAGCCTCAATCCCCCCCCCCCTCCCATCTAACGTATTTCCAGAACTGAAATTTTAGTTATGTAACCTACAGGTGTAAGATAACTGCTATTAAAAATGATTATTATAGTAAAGCAACAAGAAAACAATTCAATTTTTGGTCTATTTCGGTGGCTACGGAATATATTCTAGTCCGTGCCTTGACCGGAAGTTTACAGATTAGAATTTCGAACTTGGTTCTCCCAGGTTCGCCGAAGGGTTAGGGATTGGTCATTATTTATCGCCGGGGAGGGGGGGGGGGTTATGAATTTCTCAAAAATGGCACTTTCAGCAGTCGAAATTTCCTAAAATGTGGCAGATTTCCCATGATGTCAGTGTTTACAAGGCATTGAAGCTATTTGTACCAATACTGCAAGTAAAGTTTTTACAAAGAATATTGTAGAACAGCAATGGCACCTGGTTTCTTGGCTTCTGTCTTTCACGTGCTGACTATGTTACGGATGTGGGCATAACAAGCAAACAGTGTGTTCATCACACTTGTTGTATGAATCTCGACAAGAGATGGGTTTAAGGAATATTTTATAGAACATTTTTAACCCAACGTGTCTTTTCGTTAAAAACGAGACATGGTTCCTTACAACTAAAGGTAACTTTCGGTATGAAGAGCTACTTACTTAATTTGGCTGTAGCACCAATCTTGGCTACAGGAAATCGTTTGCAGACAGTCTCAATAGGTATGCGAAAAGCACTTTTTTTGGGGGGGGGACTCACATTATTTTTGGACTTTGAGTGAGGGGATTCAAGATTTTTTTAGGGTCTTGAAGGGGGAGGGGGTCATCGAAAATGTGGTGGCCACATTTTTATTTGCTCTGCCCCCCCCCCCCCCCCCCCCCGGCCATAAATAATGACCGGTTCCTTATCACGACCTTATCATGTGTCAGAAATCCTGTTTTTATAAACTTTGTTTCATTCGATCAGTGTGCATTCGGTAAGAAGATAAGAGTGGCACGCTCGGATCGAGCGTACAGTGCACTGAACGCACAGTCATAGAGACAGCAGATCGAGAGTACATACAGGTCATTACATCCGCAAAACTCTACTCAGGATCTTTAAATATTTTAGAAATTTTCCGTTTTAGACCCATTCACTTTTTAGCATATAAAATAGTCTCTCTTTTTTTTTAATGAACTCATATCTCACCCTTGTAATTTGGACAGTGCGCAATTAAAACTGTGGGGGGGGGGGGGAGGGGCTTCGCTTTACTCTGAAAGGATAGCCTCCACTATTTAGAACTTTATAAGTTTGTCACGCTGTCAAGCTCCCAGCCGAAGCCAGAGCGAGAGGGATAATTTTTCTAGGTAATTCTAATCAAATATTCTAGGATTTTTTACGTGCCGCAATCAACATGAGCACGAAGCATCACAAACGCATTCTGTTTTACCAAAAATGCCAGGGTGGCTGAGCTCAGGCTCGAACTAGGGACCTCTCGTACATGAGACGGTCACTCTAGCCATCAGTCTGCCTTGCCCCATCATCTAATGCTGGAAAACATGAAAGTGAATCTCTGGGTGTGGATTAGACTGAAGTAACCAAATTACTTATTCTAATTTTCTACTATGTTAAACGCAAAAAAAAAAAAACTTTTGCAACGCCAGCAACAGGCGCACTAACACACTGAATAGTGAACACTGATCAGGCAGAAGGGGAAGCAAACTCGGTTTGTGCACTCAGTTTATGGCTGTTTTACCCTCTTTTCCCGAGGTAACCTTATCCGTTAAAAACAACGTTAATACGAATGTTTCTTTTTTTCCTTCGGTTTACGGCACCTCTTTTCCTTCTAAAATACCTGATAAGGTTTAAACTGAATCAATTTATCTACACAACTATCCGTAGAGCTGAAGTAAATATACATAACACAAAAAATTGCTGCCCCTGAAATTGAGTAGAATCGACTTTCCGCGCATCCACGATGCTAATAGGAGAAGCCGCCAGCACTACAGGGAGAACAACAGGTGTTTCTTTTAAATTTGATCCTGGAGGAGATTTCTTGACTTGTTCCATCGCGACAAGTCGCATGTTTTTAGGTTCAGTGTCGCATTCATCATCTTAGTTATCGATTATTTTCTGCTGCAACTCGCTTTGCTGTTGGCAGACCAGACTTTATTATTATTTTTTGGTCTCTTTTTTGGTCTTTGTAGCGTTATTAATATTCTGCTCCTTGGATGTTTCCGAGTTATTGTAAAAAAGTGGAGATTGAACTTGCCAGACGGAAGAGGAATACAACTATACGTCACGCCACGTATATTTCTATATAAAACAGTTGGGCAGAGAAAAATCGCAAGCGCGCAATCTGGTCTACCTCGAAATTCGATCAATTGTTCGCCTCCCTCGCCACGGTTCAGTTAAGGTGTGATGGACGTTGAAAGAACGCAGCGAGCGAAGGTGGGGCGCCTAAATGTGGGTGATGCAGAAAAAGGAGCAAACAGGCAGAATAATTCTGACTGAAACAAAGCAAATTGGGTCAAGAAAAAAAAACAGTACTCCTGAAAAAAAAATAGGGATCTCAGGAATGTTGAAAATGCCAGGGACCAAATGTTTCCTCCAGTAAGCAGGGAAAATTTGTGTGAATTTAAATGGTTTGCCTAAACGTATTACAACTTCTAAGAAGTCTCGTGTGGTGTAGTAAGCAGGGGCCCCACATTAAATTTTGGGGCCTGGGACTAACTAAAACAGCGGGTCCGTGAGTTTCACGGGGATATGAGCTCAAGTGCTTTTATTCTAAACGGCAAAGACGGTTTTGTACAGTTATTCAGACTTAGAGGTTTGCAGTGTAGTGCTCCTACTCCGTGTTCGTTGCATTGGATTGGAGTTGTTTGTTGAGAGTATAAAAAAAAATCATAATACGCACAAATCGAGTACATTGCTCGTAGTCATCATGACTCATAAATTGGGAAAAAATGTTATAAGCCCACGGCCCCTGAGTCACCTGCATGGGTCCCACGGGTCGAGCTGACCCCCCCTCCCCCCCACCTGTTGTCCGGGGCCTGGTAATAATAATAATAATAATTTATTTATTTATCCATTAATGGAAGGGAAATGTCAGGGCAACCTAATAACCGTTTATGTCATTTCCACTTTAAAAAAAAAATAATATTGTTATGCACTATCGTCCAACAACAATCAATAAAAATGAATGTAGTTGCACACTATCGTCAACAGCAATCTGTAAATGTTAAACATTTCATTCTTGCTAAAAAGTAAAAGTCTCGTTTTAAAAAGTTTAACAATTTTCTACCTCCACCACCTCTGATGGAAAAGATTTTCATTTTTTTCCAACACGCAGCAGGCAGAAGTTAACGTCTACAGTTTATTGTTGCCCTGCGCCAATCGAAGCGCCACCGTTGCCCACGACTACGCAGATTTGCTTTTGTAATTAATGGCGACCCCGGGCCCTGGTATGGAGACCCTCGCACCAGTTTGTAGCTGTTGTGAAGGACAGTCTGGCATGGTGTGAAATACACACTCTCTAAGGAGAGAGCGGCCACACGTTTGTCATACGGTAAGGCTTGCATACCTGGTAAATACTTTTGAAACGTCTCTGCACGCTTTCAAGTTTTCTTATATCAGCAAGCAAATAAGGTGACCAGATCTTCTTGCACTACTATATCGAAAACACTTGCTTGTCAAGTATGCACGCTGGTGCCCTTTGGCTGCAATCGCCGCACAATGTGCTGAAAAGCTTTGATCATCCTTAACAAGGATACGACTGAGTAAGTAAGAGGGAGGGAGAAAACCTAGAATCCCTTTGGGTGAATCTTGGTGCATTTCTGTCAAATTTTGAATTTCAATACCCACTGAGAACCTTCACGAACGTTGTGGGATCTAATGGCAATGAATCGTTGTTTCGTGTAAGTAATTCCCTCTTTTTAATGGATCCCTGTTTAGTAATGGGTCGTTGTTCCCTGTAAGTTCCCTGTGAAGCTCTTGGTAAACACGGATCTATTGGTAATGGATCTTTGGTCCTTGACAAATATTCAAGTATTACATCATCCATGAGCATATGAACAATTCGTAGGAATGAAGAGTGCTGGACAGTATTAAGGCTGTATCCTGGCGTATGACAGGTCCAGGGTCCAACTCACCGAAGGTTTGTACTACTAAAATGCATTCACCCTTATAAGGAATTTTTACAAGACTTGGTTTTCTTGTCAAGATATCTCAGTCGGCAATTCGATTAGTATATAGATCTAACGCGGATCTGAGACTAATTTGAGTCTCTACAGCTAACAGTCGAATTTTTATTTTCTATACTGCACAATTGCAATGATATAAAATCATTAAAAACGTATATGCGTGTGTGTGTGCGTGTACCTCTACTCCTCTTGAACCAAGGCACCTACAAAAATGGAAATAGGACTAAATGAAAGCTAATTGAGTTGAGCAACCGTTAGGCCTGCTTTTGTCGCGGTAACTTGATTTTATGACCCTCACATACGCGAAAACACTGCAAAAAATAACGTCAAAGTTTTTTTGGCCCTCTTGACGTTTGTTCATGACGTCATAGTTTGTTCATGCAAAGTTTATTATGCCTGAACAAACTATCCCCAATAAAAGCATGACGTCATGAGCAGGCGTGCTGAGGGATTAGATGTGATGAACGAAATGTGAGCAATGATTGCAATTAGTTTTCGTCGATAAAATCAGTACATCGATTTTGTTACGCTCTTGGAACCATGGAAACACGGATCGCCACCAATGGAGTGAGTGAAGCGAACGATAAATGCTAGCTTAATTTAAAAGAACGACACAATCACATGGATAATCAAACGCTAGAGTATTGTGAAATAAAGTTTGTTACTCCTCCTTCCAAGGACCTTTATATACTTCTGATCATTCAGTAATGCTTCAACTTTCAGGCTGGATTGCAACTTAAAACTGATATCTCCGTATAGCTATGCGTGTTGCACGACCATAGCAGCGCATTCAGTCAGCCAATGCTTACACGGCACCCTGTGGGAGGCTTTAGACGACAATAATTTGACGTTCTAAAAACAAGAAAGAATTTGCGTCACGTATGTTTTCACAAAGCAAGAGTGACAAGGCACGGCGAAACCGATCGATTTTTTTTTTTCAGAACGGCTGTGTTTTCGGTTCAGCTAAGAAGTGATGGACGATGAAAGCAGCGAACAGCAGCAAGATTGTGCATAGAAATGAGCCAAGGAAAAAAGAGGAGGAAAACGAGGGCCAAATCGTGCCGAAAACAAAACTGCATTTCGGGATGTAACTCACAAAAGATTTTAGAGCCGAGCTAACGAACTTCGCTGAAATTTAACTCGGTGGTGCACCCCAAAAAATTTGTTGAAGAAGGGAAACTAGTTCAAAATGGGGTGTTTACGCAACCACTCGATTTCGGGTTCTTGCAGCTGACATTTAATCGCGATGGCAAAGGTGTCGTTGCCATGGTAACAACGCTTCCTGGATTAGCTAAATCCGACATCGTTTGAGTAAATGCTCGCAGTCTCAAATTGGCGACAGTAAGATAAAGAATTCCTGCTAACGAAACAATTTTCCCAGTCGCTTCTAAACGCAATTATTGACTCGTTTCGTTGCGAGCTGGCAGCGCTAAACCGCCGCCATGTTGGAATTTCAGATAATTTCTAGCTTCTAGCTGCGAGAATGCAAAGGCGAGTCATTGTGTAAACGTGCTCTGAGACAAATTAACTAAAGGTTTGGCGAGAACAGAGAACAAACTATTTGCTCTGCTTTGCCCCGCACACCAAATTAGACGTTTAGTTTGCGCGACAGAACATTTTGTCGGAACTTGTCTTAGTATGCTGCAGACGTCTCCAAAACCACAGCAATGAGTTGAGCGCCACACACCAGATGAGATACTGTCGCGAGACGTATTTAGGCGTATTTAGGCGTCTCACGACAACAAAACGAAGCTCCTTCTAGTTACGTCTGGTGGGGCCTCTCCACCAGATGCGACGTTTTGTCTGGCAACGTTTCGTCGCCATACATTCGACTAATTTGGTGTGTGGGCACCCTTACAGTCGCACACGTCTTGGTTGCGTGTTACGCACTGCAGGCATCCCATGTATGTTGCGGAACAGGGTGTAAACCAACGTGTGACGTGCCCTTTCCTTTACGTCCTTCCTCTTCGTTCCCACCTGAGTTTTATGCGGTTTTAACCGATTTTGACAGTGTCTAGCCTGAGTTTCGTCTGAGTGACTGTGGATAACGCATTTTTCGCAATAAAATGTTTCTTACTGTTTTTATTCGAGGCAACTTGAGTTGTCTTTGTCAAACTGACCAGCAACGCTAAACTTTGAAAATTAGTTTTTTTCTAGTGATTATCTGATCCCTCTGAACAAGGGATGAATGAGTACCGTAAATCGCCTATTAATAGCCCTGGCAAAGCTATGGTTCACCCCCCTTCCAAAAATAAAAAAAAAACTATAAGGTCAGAAATCGTGAAATTACCTAGTTGCAGCACCCGGTAAATTTTTAACCAAAATTAACTAAAAGCTTCACGCATAAAGCACACTAAATAAACTGATAAACTAAATCCCTGAACAAATGAGAATGCGTTAATTGTAGACCGAACCCATATCACGTACGTGAATGATCGCATAAACGCCGAATTTTCCGCGATGGAGTTAGGCCTAAATAACCTCCCTTAACAAAAGTAAGAGTCGCTTTATATAACTTTGTTACGGCCTACACCCTTCGTTTGTATCGAATTAATTTTCACAGAAAATGGGGGTTTAATAGGCTGTTCACGGTAATTTGTTTATTTCACCTAGTTTTTTTTTTCTTAAGTACCTTTGGTTGGTGAATACTTTAACGCAAATAAATGCCTAATTATAGGCCAAAATATAGGCAAATACAGGCCAAAATACACGTATCGTCATGTAGAAGAATAACAGCTTACAACTGCCATGCCGATATTAACTTTATCCCTCCATTCAACTGCTGTTATAGCTAAGAACTAAAAAATACATGAATAAATGGCCGTATGAGTGAAGCAGTATCAGTTATAGCTTGGTTATATCCAAATGCGTGAAGCGATTCGATTTAAATTTGGTAAAAATATTTTTTTGAAATTTGGCTGAACGACGTCTCGACGTAGGTTCTTGATTATACATATAACAACTTATACAAATTCAAGATGGCGACCCAAAATGACGTAAAAAAAAACAGTTTGCGGCACTTACGGCCAAAGGCGTCACATTTTCTTCTTGAGGGATCTGGCCGACGAGGTCTGCTGTTCACAGAACTATAGTTAAACACACGCAAATCTCTGTAGGAGTGCTAAGGCGAGTCGGTAGGTGAAGATACAAATAAAAAAAAAAAAAAAACGGGTGAAAATCATACACAAGAAGTTGTGCAGTATACTGCAAAAAAAAAAAACAGTGGTTAGTACTGACTGAATGTTTCGCTAACCCTTTACCTGTTGATTTATTGTTTATTTGTAGCAATACAGTGCCTTTATTCGTGTTTCGTTCCACGGGTGTACCGGTATAGCCATGAGTACTGGGGCGTCAGATTCAATAGGCGTCTTGGTCCGTGTTGCACATCTCTGGCTTATACAGACCCGTCTTCGAACCCGGTGAAGGGAAGTGTGTATGTACGGGTTTTTCTCCGGTTGTTTCCCGGCAATGCACGAGGGTTTCCTCCGGGTACTGCGGTTTCCTCCCTCCTGCTGCGAAAAACGACTGATACGTTGGTGGTTCCTTCCACTTGACTTCTGTCGCTTGGGCCTTCAACATGCTCCTAGAATACTGGCTGACATCTTCTATAGAGCAGTGAAATTTGACGCCATATTGGCACCAGTATGGGTTTTGGAGGGCATAACTACAAGGTGCACTACATAAAAATGGAGGGAAAAACAACGAAAGAGCGGATTTCTTAGGCTTAAAATAACGATGTTTTCTCCAACACCAAAAATCGCGCGTTTTAGGTCTAAGAAATCACTCTTCACAGCATCGGCTTCAGTATGACACGCCCTTCTGTTTCTCTCTGCAGTGCCCCTTGCAGCTAACCCATTAAGGCTCCAGCATAGAGTTATAAACAATAATACTACGTCGTGTCACTGCTCTATTCCATTCCAGTGACGTCACAAATGTAAGTGCATAGAGATACCTTGCTGCATTGCTATTTTTGGAACGTGATTACTGCTATTTTCATATTTTCTATTTAACTGTATATTACAGTAAATAAATGTTAAATATTTTAAAGCTGCTTTTGAAACTGAAAGAATTGAACGTGGAGTGGACTCGACGGTTGCTGAATGATCGATGAGTTTATTGGGTCGAGGACTGGAGTCATGCCGAATAATAGTCGACCGCGAACAACCACTCGCTCTGCATCAATATATATCGATAAATAAAACAACATTCAAAACGTTTTCATAAAAGCCACTTGGTAATAAACCAAAATTATCTTCGGTAAATAAATTGTGACCTGGTGGAGGGAGTCTCTGCGTGCAGAATGCAAAATGAATCGCCTCGCCAGAGATTTGATAAGAAATGATTTATGACATCGGCCATTCATTGGCCTGGTGTTGCCGTGTCAAAAGCAAAGCCCAGTAAACAGATTCGAGTCCGTTTAAATTATTTACGGGCACAATGGGCTGACCAAAGCCGTCACAACTTCACGCTGCTTTAAGCGTGCAATATCGAAGAGACTGAGACTGATAAACGCTGACCGGAAGTAAGCCAGCCAAGAACACAACAGATAGAAGCATATACGTCACAAATGAGGCGAACGTTCCATAGCACTTGACACGGGATACAAGATACACTCACCGGTTATCTTGTACAGACGGGGACTGTGCGAAGAGAGGAAGCTAGAGAAAGGGTACGTGACAGGGAAAGGGACACGAGTCAACGGCGGATTGTTTGTAAATTTTAAAGGAGAAAAACCCTCGTGTTACCTTGTGGAAAACGTACAAGCCAACTTTAGAACCAAATAACGTGTGAGGTTTAAGTTTACCTATACGCAAATATGGATTTCGTCTGGTTGGGTCGATATACGCAGCTTGTTACAACTCCAGTCAATTCAGCAGTAGCCTACGGCCTCAACGTCGTTTGCGACCATTCCAGGTTGCTTTTGTCTTACTGTGCTCTACACATCCATTGCTGTTTACTTCTTTGTGCTGATAACGGTTTCCTTTAAGTTCAGGGACATCGTACCATTGGGCACGGCTGGGCACGTGCTCCCCCCCCCCCTCCCCAGCCTCATCCCAATTTCCCCAAAATAAGACAATTTTGGCTTGTGTGTGGTCGGCCGCCTGGCGCCATTACTGCAAGTTTTAAAAAGTGTCAATTTCGGTCTTCCAGCAATCTTAAACTCATAAAATTGCTAAAAATGCGTGAGCTTCAGGGGCACCGCCCTGTACCCAGCTGGGTGAACTTATAGCGATTCCCCAGATCCCCTAGGTTGTGTCCCCCCAAATTTTGTGTTACGACGCTCTTGTGGCTTTAAGATAAAACTTGCAGAGTGTTGTTAAGGTGAACCTACAGTCATTGATCTGATGAGCAGCCCAAATTGTGCGCAGGGATTATCTTATAGCAATAAGGAGCCTTCTCGCACAAGTGTAATGGCACTGAAGGTACGTAGGTAGACGTGACCTAGACGTGACCTGAAGAGTAGCAACCGCCTGTACACAACACACACCAAACATGATAGAATTAATTTATGGGAAGATGCAGCCCGTTATAACACATCCTCTAACTGGACGGCAAAAAAAAAAAAAAACCGGCAGCATAAAATCACCAAGTTTTCATTTTCAGCTTAAAGACACACGTTTTTGGCCTTGGGCACCTATACGTGAAAACAAAACATGAGTACCTATACCAAACTTTAACTTTTGTAAAACTAAAATCTGTAGAATCTGTGAAACGTACCTTTACTAAATCCTTGCCAGGCATGCGAGGTTTATCATATCAGCACCGTCTGGCCCGCATAGGGCTCGAATCACTCGAGTTGAGGAGTCTTCGTGCTGATCTCATGGACTTTCTCAATTTTTAAAGGCATGACTGATACCGATCCTCATGTGTTCTTCACGGTTCGTGGAAACAGTGTTGCTAGAGGCCCCCCTCTTAAGCTTGAGGTTAGAGCTGTTCGAAGGGAATGTACAAAATGTTTTTACTCAAACCGATTTGTAAAACCTTGGAATAGTCTTCCTTCGGGGCTGATTGGAGCGGCCAGGCTCGTCCAGTTTCAAAGGGACCTAAAAATGTTCGACCTTTCAGATTTCATGAAGTGTTTTTAGATTATTTTTAGATTTTGTGTTTTAATGAATTACGTGTTTTATGTATAGCTTAGACGTCCTTTTTACTCTTTAAATTTGGACCAGTATTAGTAGTGGCATGCATCCCTTCTGGAAGTCGGTTTGGTTTACTTTGTGTATGGTATGTCCACTGCCCACCCAATTTTTTTTGCGATAAAACGGAACATTAGAATAAAATATAAAACAACTTACACAGACAAATATTAAAAAAACCAATATGATACACAAATTAAGCACACACACACACCCTCGCACACAAACATTAAACATTTCAAACACAAACTGCGTTCACTTAACTGACATAACAATTACGTGAAAACAGTCATATTCCCTGGAATTGGAGTTCAAATTATAGTTCGTTGCGTTCGAGTGAACTCTAATCCGTTTTTATTCGTGTACCTTCACGGTTGTGAGTATGGGGATAAGAGTTCTAATGTTTTTTTTTCTAAACGGCGAAGTCGTTTCTTGTTCAGTTAATTATTTATTATTTAAAAGTCTATTTCAAATGTCACACAAAATAACATTGATTAACGTGGAAACTCTTTGCATTCATTTAAACCAACCATCTGTTCACAACCACCTCATTCCAATAGCAAGTCGTCTTCAAGATTACACTGAATTATACGAAAAAGTAATATTACCACTTTTCCACCTATCAGAATAGAGGTTACGCTAGCTTCAGCCGCCCCATTTTCTTTCGATCTGAAATTTTTTGGGAGAGTTCGTCTTAGGTGACACACTGCGCCCACTATCGAATTGTTGCTCGAAATGTTGCGATTTTTAAACTCAGGGGCACTTAATGCCTTTATTTACTCAATTACATACAAGTAAAAAAAAAAA
>JAHWFP010173869.1:10339-63114 GCA_023313725.1 Lithobius niger | reverse complement strand
AATTTTCTACTGCAGAGTCCGGTACTCTTCTATGTTCTATCAATAGCTTGTAAGGAGTTCAGATAAGAATGAGAGGAGGGGAGGGGGGCAATACAATGACACAAGTCAATAAAACAACTCACGTTAAAAGCGTATTGCCTGCTTTGAGTCGTGTCTGCCATATTGGCACGCCTAATTTTAGTGGTCGAGATTTAAGCAAGTCATTGTATGTTTATGAGGATGCTTTGCTTCTCTGGAGGCCATCTTCTATGCTGCTAACCCCTCCTTTTTCCCACCATACACCAGAGATCGTAAGGGTCAATAGGTCATTCGGTCAATTGGTCATTAGTTTCCTTTTTTTTTTTGTTGGTCTTTAGGACAGAGACCTTGTTCAAATTTTGACCCAGGAGCCAATGATCCAGTTTCGTTCACTGACTCAGGACAACTCAATGATCAAATTTGACCCACTGGGTCCAAAATTACCCACTATCCCAGTTTCATCCACTGACTCTTCAAACGTCTGGTTTCTGAAATAGGCAGCAGAAAAATATAAACAGCCAAACATGAAAGGTGAAGAATCAATTCTATAAGCTAAGCACATGCAACGCAATTAGCAAACACTTCTCCCCCCTTCCAAAATTAAAAACAAAGCCTAACATGGCCTAAACGTTTTCTACGTTTTAACTCAGCTTTTAAAGCTAATTGTACTTTTGGCACATACAAACCCTGAGCTGCACGTGCGAGAACGTAGGTGTGTCTTCGGCATTTTGTATAAAGTCTATGGACTTAACGTATTACAAAGATGCAAAACGTATTATAAAGATGCAAGGTATACGACGTACGTATGTAGCCTTTTCAATTGAATTTTCTAACCCACGAGAAAGGGTCTTTAATATTGTGTGGTTTGTGATGATGGCTTTATAAACTGGGGTACGTGAAAAAGGAATTAACTGAGTTACTGGGCCACGTGTCTTTTGACCCATACTCTCTCTGCCCTCCCCTCCCTATAACTTCAATCTAGAAGTTAGAGCCAATAAGCTGAAAATGCTTGTTTTTTTATTATTGATATTGTGAAACTGATAATTGAAATATTCCACAGGTGAATTTTCGTAGACTTACAACGCAGTGGTGTCGCTACGGAGGGCTATCGGAACTTTAAGGCTTGGCCTCACGGGGTAAAGAGCAGCTAAATTCTGAGGGGCACATGGTCATCCGTGCCCTCGCACCCCGCAGTCTAACGTAGTCATGATGATATAACGTCGAAGTGATACTAAGCTTAAATAGTGAGCTACCTAATAATCTTGAAATATAAACCGATTAACTGAACAAAAAATGGCTTAGAAAAAAAAACATTAGAGCTCGTATCCCCATACTCACAGCCGTGAAGGTACACGAATGAAAACGGATTAGAGTTCACTCGAACGCAACGAACTATAATTTGAACTCCAATTCCAGAGAATAATGACTGTATGTCAGTAAGTGAACGCAGTTTGTGTTTGAAATGTTTTTAAATGTTTGTGTGCGTGTCTATGTGTGTGTGTGCTTAATTTGTGTATCATACAGGTTTTTTTAATATTTGTCTGTGTTTGTTGTTTTATATTTCTAAAAATTTCTAAAAAAGCAGACTCCTGGTTAAGCAGTTTTTTTGCTTATGTTTGATGGTTTCTGTTTTAGTTCTAGTTCATGTGAGTACTTACGTGTTCATTTTGTGTGGGTATTTTTTTGAAATATCCAACCGTTTTGTTTGATTGATTAGTGATGTACATGTTTGTTTACGTGTGCATGGAGGCTGGCATGTCACAATCCTTGTTTCCTGACATTGAAGTTCAAATTATAGTTCGTTGCGTTCGAGTGAACTCTAATCCGTTTTTATTTGTGTACCTTCACTGCTGTGAGTATGGGGATACGAGCTCTAATGTTTTATTTCTAAACGGCGAACCCGTTTTTTGTTCAGTTAATCTGTTGGCTTTTTTCGCGTTCTCTTTATTGAAAGTGGTACGATTTGGTCTATGTTGTGTAAGGTATGGCCACTGCCCACCCAATTTTGTTTGCGAAAAAACGTAACATTAGAAATGCGTATTTCTGTTCAGGTTCTGTCCAAGATTTGGTCAAAGTTCATTATTTGATGGCAACAAACTAGCGTGTGTCTAGATTTAGCATGTATCAGCTCGATGGATAGTGGATTCTGTATTGTTGCAGGCAGATGCAGTATCATGCAAACAATCGCAGAAACAATTCAACTGGCTTCCCGAAGCCCGCATTGAAGAAGAAAATAAGTCATTCAATCATGTCGGCCGCCCGATTTTGAGGCCTCAAAATTAAAGACTTCACGCCCTATGTTTTAAAACTGAAAGATTTAAGCGAAAATCAAGACCATTTCATTTTGGTTCTCGGCAACGAGTTAAAACGGTAATAAAGAAGATACCAAGACAATGTTACTTTCCTCGCGCCCGAGCATCGTTGCATTTTGTTCGAGTGAGTTACAATCCGATCTTCTGCGCCTCGCGTATTGTTGCACCATTGTTACATGTTGTAGCATTGTAACATTTTGATATTGTTAGCCGCTCCTCCGCCTCCGGTCCAGTCTTTGAAAATTCTCGGCCGTGCTAATACATAAAATACGTCAAGTATAGGATATCGCCCGCTTTCTGAGTGCTGGGATCTAACAATGTCGAAGGCGCGCAGCGCCCAAGCCGTTGTTGGATTCCAGCATGAGAAATGCGGGCGATATGCTTCTTCTCATCCGTTTTGAAGCTATCAGTCGGAAGTACATTGTTGAGCGTAAGTGAGCACGAGTGGAATACATTGTTGCGTTTAGCCAGAAGAAACTTCGTGTAGAAAATTTGTTAAGACGCAATGCTACACGCAACGAAAGGAACAACGTTTAATTTTGAAAGTGGATGCAATGTTGTAATTGACATGAATTTTTTGACGTTTGTGGTAGTGTTGTTTTCAAAAATTGTTCCATTTAATTGATTATATTAGGTTGCTTTATTCCTTTTTTTCATTTAATGGAAACCAACGTTTGCAAAGCAGTGGCTGCAATGTTGTGAGTAACGTGAATTATTGAACGTTGTTTTTTTTTTTTCTTTTTATCAGTTATGTTTTTTATTTGTTTCAGTAAATTTATTACAATTGTTTGTTTTCCTCCACGTTTCATTTAACACAAACGGGGGCTGGGATCCACGTGAAGTCCCAGCCCTCCTTCGTGGATCCCAGCACTCCTCGTCCTCGTTCATTGTTGCGATCCCGTCGGGTTGTATTGTTATAAGAGGACTGAGAGCTTCAAAACGGGTGGAATGAAGTTTCCAACACTCGTTTTTACTGCTGAAGTCAAAATAAATTTGGATTTGAATATCATTTGCAAATTTGATCTCCAATGAAACTTAAACAAATAACTACAGGATGAAAAGCCAAATGGGCTCGATTTATATTAAATGTAGAAACCCAGATTCAAACCAATTACTGTTGCCTTTTGGAAATGTTAGACTGTCGGAGCGGGAAAATGAGCCTCGACCTTTGAAATCAAGAGGAGATATTGTCCTACTGCTCAGCCATCTTACCACAACATTTTATACGACTGATAATAATAAACTTTATTGCAAACAGAATACAGTAAAAAAGTACACAAGTAAACAAATGGCATCTCTAGTATACAAAGGGCGAGATTTAGGGCACCCGCGCACACGGCAACCAAGCCACGCGGCCAGGTCGCTGCGGCCAACGGAGTGCTTACGGTATATGTACGGTATAATTATGTCGAGGCGGCCAATGGGATCCCGGGCCGCGTGCAGGCTACCACAGGGCGACCATACTTGTTCCGGGTTCATTTTTCACCACGTGATCGAGAATTATCAATGAAAAATGAACGTGGCCGTAGTACCGTGTGTGCGGGTGCCCTTATGCTGGAAAGTCCAGTCTTACCCCTAACCCAGCAAAGCAAAATAAAAACCCCATACAAACAAAAACAAAAAAAAGGAAAAAAGAAAATACTATAATTTTGTAAGGTTAATCATTAAAAAATGGAAAAATAAAAAAAAGTGCACACCCCCCCCCCCCCCCCCCCCCCCCGAGAAGGTCACTTTTTAAACAGAAGAGGCGTTCTTGATTTCATAACTTAATACTCTGGCTGAAAAAAGGAAAATTTGGTAGTGAGTCTGGTGGGATAGTTGTGAGTCGTAATAGCAGAGTTAAAAAGTTCAGACCAGTTCTTTAAATTTATGCGTCTTATCCACCACCACAAGTGAACGTAAAGCTCTTTTGTTTCCCGTGGAAATACATTTAAGCTTTTTTTGTTTTGTTTTCTCTGACACGCTGATACTTTTTAGTATTAAACATTTAACGAACACAAGCGTTCTGGACCTTCTGCGCTTGGTTCAGCAATGTTTTAGAAAACACTGATAAAAATTAAATCACCTTAATCCAATAATGGAACGGATCGATGCTGCCGCGAGTTTACGTTTACTTTGAATGCTAAGAAAATGCTTGAATCTTTGCAAGATATCACACACAAATAGTTGTGAATAATCCAACAGTAAATCGTAAATAATACAACAGACAAAAACATATAAAGGCATGCCGACGGTTTTAACTAGACAGCTTAAAGGTGGGTTGCCCGCAGCCAGTAAATAAATGCACAAAGCAATATCTTTTAACACAACAAACAAGAGATGCGCCTTCTTAACTAGGAAACAGGCGTTGGGCCTATTGTAGGCGGAGCGAACGGATCTTCATTTCAAACTTATATTTAATTTTTATTTTAATGACGATACCACATTTGTTAATAATTCTTAAAAATCTGGGCGCAATACTTAATGGGCTTTGTTGGGCTGTTTGCGTTTTGGTGTGACGTACTGCCGTTCTTTGCTGTCCTTTTTCTTATTTTAGCCTTTTTTTTAATGTAGGCCTATGGTAGGTGTCAAATTTACGTTAACAAGCTTTCGTTTGCTCCAGCATTTAGTTTTTGTTTAGTTAATTGTAGCCTCCTTTTCGCAGCCAACACTGAAGACGTGGGCCGCGAGTAAAAATAAAACAGCACGTAATAAGGCGTTTAACTGCAAGCCAAACAATCATCAGTACGATAGTTTTTAACAATAGTCAGAAGATTCAAAAGGTTCACAGTACTGTTTTGGTATAAGATTTGACACCGCCACCAACGAAAATATTGAGCTGGCACACCTCTATCAGTCAATGCAAGATAATATGTTATTTCGTAAATCTATGTTTGCAACAGCGATCTCTATTATATAATCTGAAAGAAATAACCATCACAATTTAGGTTTAAAATGTGTTAGCTTTCAGACCTAGTTTAGGTTTTAGGCCTAATTTTTAGCGTTTAGGCCTAATATTTATCTCCGATTTACTTTCGTTAGCAGCAGCTTACAACAGTGGTTCGAGATTAAGCCTATTCCTTTATGCGATGCAACACGGTTTTGGTTTCGAGTCTTCTCGTTACCGTGGCAACCAGTAATTGAGTGAGACGGGCGTATTGTTGTTTCGTGTTTCGTGCTTTCGTGTTTCGTCTGATGTCAATATCGTTTTATAAAACCGCTTGGCCATGATACGACGATTTCAGGTTTCATATTCGGGATTTCCAACGCTAGTGTAGACGCCACTTTCGTTGCCATGTTGCATTGAATAATCTTCAAAGCATTCTTTTTTTCAAATGAAACTAACGTGTGTCGTTAATTGAATCCTTTTGTTTTTATGGTTGAGTTTGTTACTGTAGTGGTTAAATGCAAGCATCAAATGTTATTATTTCGTTAAGTTACGTCGAAAAAGATTATTAGCTAGAAAGAAGCAACCAAAATTTGTCGTGTTTTTTAAAGTTCACTTGACTACCATTAGCATGGTGTATGCTTCGTCGGAATTCCTTAACTATTTACGACTCTAAATTTACAATCGTGAGTGTTAGATATAAATTCGAAAATTTTAAAATTTCTACAGTAATAATTGTTCGATTTACGTCAACTTTTGGCTCAGCAATACTTTTGGGGGTATAAAGCGTTGTACGAAATTTCATTCCAATCCGACCTTTCGTTTGGGCTCCACCCAGACTAAAAAGGTGCAACCAACGGACCAACAGACCAACCAACCAACATTTTGCAATTTGGTGTCCGTTATAGGCTACGCTTCGCTCGCTCGCTCCGCCAATTAAAGCGGCACGTGGCTTGTTTGTTGTATCAAATGATATTTCTTTGTGCATTCCTTTGCTTGCTGGGAGAAAGCGCTAGAGATAACTAGATAGCGCTACGTGGCCTAGATGCTGTAAACTTTCGTTTGGTGGCAACCCACCTTTAAATTAATGGCAGACCGGGGTGGTGGAGGGGGGGGGGAGGTCTGCAAAGTGCATTTTGGTCATATCGCAAAAGAAATAAAGTTTCCGTTTGTTTCTTTTCCTCGCAGTGCTAAAGCAGTTCGTTAAATGGTCGTTTCTTTTCCCTACAATTTAGCTGCAATTTTAGTGCTGCATGTATAGAGCAGTGACATTTGCCGCCATATTGGCACCAGTATGGGTTTTGGAGGGCATAACTACAAGGTGCACTACATAAAAATGGAGGGAAAAACAACGGAGGAGCGGATTTCTTACGCATAAAATAACGTTGTTTTCTCCAACAACAAAAATCGCGCGGTTTAGGTCTAAGAAATCACTCTTTACAGCATCGGATTCAGTATGACGCCCTTCTGTTTCTCTCTGCAGTGCCCCTTGCAGCTAACCCATTAAGGCTCCAGCATAGAGTTATATACAATAATACTACGTCGTGTCACTGCTCTATTGGACGCGTCTCTTTTCCTCGTCTCATGCAGTGCTAAATGCAGCCATGCAGCAACAAAAGTATCCGTGCGTTTCTTTTCCTCACAGTGCTAAAGCAGTTGTTAAAATGGCCGTTTCTTTTCGCTACAATTTAGCTGCAATTTTAGTGCTGCATGTATTGGACGCGTCTCTTTTCCTCGTTTCGTGCAGTGCTAAATTGAGCCATGTGGCATACAAAAAAGGTGCTAGCTCTGTTGCCGAAACAAGATGGCTGTTTCCCATCGATAAAAAATTTGATCATCTACAGCAAATACGAGTGTGTTTGTAGAGTTATGGTGGATTTAACCTGGACAAAAATAGTTTAGAAAGCATGTTAGCATTGTGAGCTGAACGTACCATTATACCTTCTTACAAACTTTGATGTTTTTCAGCTTTTTTTGTGTCTTTTTCTTTGGGTTCTGCAGTTTATCGCTAAGTATTTGTCTAAATTGTTAATTTTTTTTTAGCTTTACCCGTGTTTTCTTTGAGATTTAGTTATATATTTTACTCCCCTTTGTATTCTGCTTTTATCTCCCTTTTCATACATTTGTTGTATATGTATATAGTATCTCGATGTATTTTTAAAATTTATTTTGATGTTGTTTTATTTTTGGCGCCCAACCTTTGATTGTGTGTGCAGTAGTGCCAGTTTTTTTTCTGTCTGCTGCTTTCAAACTACACGCGAGCATTAGCTCTTGTGGGACGAGTGTTTGTGCTTAATTTTCTACCTTGTGTTGATTGAATAAACTTATTGTGTTGGATGAATAAACTTACCGGGACTTACTTAGCCGAAACCACAAAATTGCAACTGGTACTTACTTAAAGAGATATACCTCCCAGCGCCATTTTTCTCGATCCTCCACATCAAGTACGGCCCCCAAAGGTCTATTTACTTATCGTTAGTCTTTCCCTTACTAAAAATCCTTTTTAAAATGTGGCGTCTAGGAGATTTTCTGTTGAATATAATGGAACTTTATTTACTACCGATCCGTCACTAAATGATGCATTGAGCGCGTACGATAATCATGACGCTTCATCTGTGTGTGTACATCTACTAATTTTCTAATAATTACCATGAGATCTAAAATCTAATCGACTAATGCGGTAAAAATTAAAATTAATTATTCCAATAGATCGCCGAAGCAAAATTATAAGACACTAGCCTAGAAAATTATAAATTGTGATTTTAAAATACGAGAATCATTCCGGTTTGTGACGACACAATCGTTGACTTGATTCTGTCTCGTGTACTATTCACAAAGCCGAACGAGACAGCAGCTATGCGAGGAACGCAGCTATACCACCCCAGCCGACCTTGGCACTGTAATTGCTCGGATGATGATCTGCGCGTAGCTGTAATTTGGCACGCGGAATGTTGTTATAAGGCAGGCCGGGTGTCCCTTTAACCGAAACCACAAAATTGCAAGTAGCAACGTAATTAACACACAGCCATAAAATTCTATTTGTTCGCTTCGATTGCCAATAAAACCTTCACGATAACGTTTTTTTCAGAGAGTTAAACGACTACGGCATTCGCACGACAGCCATTTTTTTTCGGCGACCGGTTTGGTAACGCTCCGTGTACTAATCCGCCAGGAAGCTGTTTCTTTTTGCCGCCTAGCACTAGTGATGTACTTGACGTATAGGAATTTAACAGACTTCTGCTGCCGCTGCACTGGTGCAAGGAAAGGAAACTCACGGTTTGCAGCACCAAAATATATGAAAACAGCGAAGTAAACCTAAAAGGTAGATCACTACAGAAGGGCAATCACTTTTAAATAAATATTTATGCAGACCAACATCTGTTGTCTTTTCGATGTAAATGTCACCAAATGGAACCCTCGACCATTGAGAATCAACTTCAAGCCCTATCACTACGTCATACTAACGAGACCTTTAAAAGGAAATGGACCTATTAGTATGTCTGAGTAGTAAGGCTTCGGCTTTGTGCTGAAAGGGTCAAAGGTTAAATTCTGCGCTCAGACAGTCTGGCATTAAAGTACAAAAGGCAACGAAGGAAGGTTTTACATTTGTATATTTGTTGACAATGCCCGTTTCCATTTGCTTATCCGTCCTGTAAGCATAGTTAAGCTAAGATCTTAATTTTAGAAAATTTATCATTAATATTTTGATGGAAATGTGGGAAATTAGCGGCTGTTTGGTACGTCTGTGAAGGATTAGAAGGGAAATAAAAGTTCACATAAATGTTGCTACTTAAAGGAAACATAGGAAATGCATTACCAGAGATGCTTCGAAATGAAAGCTTTTCTAGAAAAAAAAAGGACACTTGTCTTTACTTTACTTTATTTCAGTTTACATTGAAGTGCCATGCAGGCTGTGCAGCAAAAAAATATAGGTTTTGTAATAGTATTTGCACAGCAATGCCATTTGCAATTATTTTCATAGATTTATGAAACATATAAGATAAATAAATAAATAAATAAATAATATAAATTAGAAAAATATACATTTGGTAACTTTCTGTATATAGTAACAAGTATGTATATACATATGTATATCTACTCATTCAGTCAATATTGTGGTCGAGAAGGTAAAAGAACAAACGCCATGATTTCTGAAAGACACAGTGTTGTCGGAAATAGTGTTATCTTTTAGAAATCATAGTGTTTGTTCTTTTATTTTGTGACCAAGAGGGGAATTACCCCTCGAAAATTAAAATCTGTGGCTTGCTTGTATGTCCTTGTGGTTTTTAACCTGCCGTCAGTGGCGGAAATTATCATCCATTATGTATTTCTATTATTTCACAGTATTAGAGGTTTTCTTATTTACAGTAATGTAGAAATGGAAATAAAAAGGCGTTTGTCTAAAAAAAAAGTATCCTTTAACAAGTTGAAACCTCTTAGTTAGAGGTTGTGTACCAGACCGTAAAAGTTTCTTCTAAAAATACAAATAAGAACTGCGTCGCACTTTCCACACCAGATGTGGCTTCCCATTGGCAAAACAAGCAAGAGGAGCCCGGCCCCGAGCCAGATTATGTTGCCCGCTCGCAGCCGCTCTCAGAGCCAAAAGATCGATTTCTTGTTAGAATCACAAACCTTTGCCTTTCACTATTTTTTTCCCCCTCTGCCCTTCTTATCAGTTTGACGCCTGCATTTTTGGAACCGAGTTCTAAATTCTTTCCCACTGTTTCTTTATCTTGCTGTAGGGCAATTTCACTTCCGGTTGTCTTCCCGATGTTTCCGTCCGCCGTTTTTGATAGGAGGCCTCGGATATGGCGTCAATCGGTGTGGAAGGGTCTTGTGGCTCATTCGTCTGCCGAGACGAGAGGTGAGACGACCCCAGTTATATATTGATCGTCATGGGTGAAATTCTGTCACTAACACTCACGTTCGTGTGATCGTTGGCCGTGTTGGCGTCCGGTTGGCTAGCTGTCCAAGTTCGTCGTTAATGACCCATGGCAGCTTGAAAGCCATGATGGCCTTAAAGGCACACGGTGAATTTTAAAAATTTGGTAGTAACGACTCAAGAACAACAAGCACTTCGTGAAACTTTTTATGATTTTATACAAAGAAGAAAGTTCATCCTGAACATGCCATTAAAGTTACATCAAAACTGGCATTCACTTTGGAGAGAAATGAAACTGCAGCGAGAAAATATAAACAAACACTACAATCCTCGGATGCTACCACGGGTGTTTGTTTGTAACATTTATTTTGATTTATTTTTAAATATCTATCTGTAGCAGAGGATTTTTGAGAGCAGTGTGAAGTGTTATTTAACGGTAAACGTTGGTGACGCAACTTTCTTCGAAAAAAGAGTGAGTACTGTAGATCTTCTACGTAATCTTCTTAAATTATTAACCCTAGAACATTAACCTTCATTTTCAGTAGCACTATCACTAACATGGGATCTGCAAGACCCCCAAACTAAAAAAAATAGGTAATTTTATAACTTTTATGTTTGAATGTTAATTTTAATTCAAGAAAACTTATTCTGCATACATTTCATGACTATTCAGCACATACAGTGCAAACCAAGCCCCTGTGTTTCTGACAACTAGCTCACTAACATCTAAACCCCCCCCCCCCCCCCCCAGAGGGCCGACGCGGCGATCGGCGCGGGTGCACAACTCACAACGCTTTCATTTTGGTGTCAGGCCTTCTTCATCATCCTCATCTTCATGGTGCTCATTCAGTATTTCTTTGATGTGAAAGCGAATAGCTTTAAGAAGACTGCGACTTAGGCGATCCCACATCCGTGGTTCTGTGAGAGAAGCTGCCAAATCTTCCAAGAAATTGTGTCTTGAAACAGCTTTCATCTTTGCGTCAGGGTTATTCTGGGAATGTATTACATACTCGTTAATGCAAGCTACAAAAAAACACACAAAGTGGTCATCTCTTGGTCTTCCGACTGCAGGTTGCTGCGCCACACATCTGGTCAAATGTGTTGACTCCACCCTTGGTGCTGTTATAGTCCATTGCAAATTTCACTTTGCTGACACCATCCGCCATAGTGAAACCTGCATGTATAGTTGACAGGAGTAAAACGATCTTTTTCTTCATGTAGCACGATACAAGAGTGGTTTCCTTGTCGAAGCAGAACATGGATGTTCCAAAGCGGCGGTCTGTTTCATCCAATATTTCAGGGGAAATTTCCTTCTCGTTTTTTTCACAATGTTTCTACGGCTGTAAGATTGCAGGGAGACAAAAGCAAATTCTTTGCCGTTGGCACTGGGTTATCCATGTTAACATTACGATTCCATGAATCGATTTACTCAACGTTTTTACGTAATAGTCCCCAATTGGTAACCTGCAGTTTAGTTCCGGAAAAAAATGCTTTTTTACTCGAGACTTTCTGATGTTATCCCTAACCTGGGGTCTTGCAGACCCCAAACAAATCACACTATCTCTAACAGGGGGTCTTGTAGGCCCCAATTAAACTGTACATGCCAAACGAAGAAAGGCAGTAAAATGCCATTACTTGCATGGTATCAATCATAATAACAAGAAAATGCATCAGGAATAGACCTTGCTGGCGTTTGTTCATCTGTGTCATTTAAAAAAAAATTGTTAGGGAAGTGGGGTCTGTTAGACCCCAGGTTAGTGTTCTGGGGTTAAGCAACGACGACAACGACCCCCACCTCAAGAACCCCAACAATAAGGGCGCGTTTACGCAGCCACTCGCCTTTGCATTCTCGCAGCTAGAACTCAATCGCGATGGCAAAGGTGACATTGCCATGGTAACAACGCTAAATGGATTAGCTAAATCCGACATCGTTTGAGTAAATACTTGCAGTCTTATAAGCCGTGCCAATAATATAAAGAATTCCTCATGACGAAACAGTTTTCCCAAACACTTCTGAACTCACGTTATTTGCTGTTTTCGTTGCGAAGCGGCAGACATAAAACCGCCGCCATGTTGAAATTTGAGGTGATTTCTAGCTTCTAGCTGCGAGAATGCAAAAGCGAGTGGTTGCGTAAACGTGCCCTTAGGGTGCGTTTATGCATTGACTCCTCTTTGCTTTCTCGCAGCGAGAATTTAATCACGATGGCAAAGGCATCGTCGCCATGGTAACATCGCTTCCTGCTTTAGCTAAATCCGACATCGTTTGAGTAAATGTTTGCAGTCTTATAATCCGTGACAGTAAGATAAAGCATTCCTCCTAAAGAAACGATGTTCCCAGTGGCTTCTGCAGTCACATACTGACTGTGTTCGTTGCGAGCCAGCAGAGCTAAAACCGCCGCCATGGTGGAATTTCGGATGATTTCTAGCCACTAGCTGCGAGAATGCAAAGTCGAGTCATTGCGTAAACGCACCCTTAAACGGGCGAGCGTGTTAATTCTTTGGGCAGCGAGAAGTTGAAACTGCTACAGTGTTACGAAACTGGTACGAAAAGTATGTATACCTTCTCTCTTTGAAAAGCACCAAAAACCACATGAACTCGTCGTCGGTCGTGCATCACATGGATACAGAGTGCTATAAATATAATGAAAGGGGCGAAACCAACCAGAAGTCATATGTATCATAGAATAATCCATTTTAGTCTTCTGTACGCCGTAACCGGCGGGAAGACTATTGCAACGACTTTGTCCGTCCGTCCGTCCGTCGCTGTTTTCAACTTCGCAACAGTACCAGATATTGACGACCATTGTTTACAGCATCCATTGTTTACAACGTCCATTGTTTAATAGACTGCTTCGACGTAACTAAATTAAATAATAACAGCAGTTGTAGTGCATGATAGAGGTGTGCGCCTCAACATTGGAAGTGGAGGAACCGTACAGAAGACCGGTGCGACTAGGCAGTCGCTGTAGCCGCTTGTTTTTTTAATAATCATATTATCAACACTGGAACTTGCGCTGAACGTCTTTATTGTCATTATTTGTACCACCGTTGTCCAGAGCGATCCAAGAAGAAGCTTTTCAGTTTTGCAATCCCATTCAACTTCCGGTAATGGCCGGGGCGTTTACCTCGACGCTGAAACACTTCTCAGATCGTTCTGGACAAATAATGGCTCCGAACGTGAGACAAGTTATCAATAAAAACGCTCAGCGCTATTTCCAGTGATGATTATAGGGTGTCAGCGTAAAATTGAATAACGCTCAATACAGGCACGGATTGTTCTACGATATGACTTATGGCTGGTTTAACTCTTTACATTATGTGTATTAGTACTCTGTATCCATGCTGCGTAAGAGCGATGACATAGATTAGAAAGTTAACTAGATGTACCGTCTCACTTCTTCCCATCCTACGCGGAGCTCTGGTGCTTCTGCTGCTTCGAAGGCAAAAGCATTAGCAGAGGTATTAGTAGCCGCAACTACCGCCAGAGCTCCGCGTAGGATGGGAAGAAGTGAGACGGTACATCTAGTTTACTTTCTAATCTATGGCGATGATGAGTCTCTGCGCCTAAAACTCTAGTGTTTAGGTCTTTAAAAAAACGTCTTTATAAAGTTTTAGTGAAATCATTGACTATAGAGCAGCGTCATGTGACGTCATATTGGCTACAAGAGAGATAATTGCAAGGGGCACTAGATTAAAATTTAGGGTTAAACAACGGCACTTCTAGTCAAGGCAGTGCTTTGAGAGCGGATTTCATAGGCTTAAAAAAAAACGTTGTTTTCGCCAATCCCTTATGCTGCTAGGTTGTAATTGGAAAATAAAGATTTTACTTGCTTAAAAATGACAGCAACTGCCAACAAATCGAAAAAATCGCGCATTATAGGCCTAAGAAATCCACTCTTAACAGCATTGTCTTCAGTAAGACGCCCTTCTTTTCCCCCTCCAGTGACCATTGCAGCTATCCCAGTTACTGGCTCCAGCATAGAGTTACATACAATAATACAACGTTGTGTCATTGCCCTATACTTCAGGTCCGTTTCATATAAGGTCTTGGGTTTCTAGAATACATGCACGTGTCTACAGGGTTTGTACGGGGCTTTGAAAAGCTGGAGAAGTATGGAATTTCATAAGGCTTCTTTCCATGCCTTGAAACGTATGGAATTCTTACGAATTTTCAGTATTAGGCTGGAAAAGCATGGAATTTGCCCTTACCGTTATTTTCAAGTTTTACAACTTGTTCATTCAGTTTTTTTTTATTAACCCTGTTTGTTACGAGAATTCAACGTTTGTTTAACATGCTCAATTTAATGTTAATAGTTTTTGGTTAGAAGCGAGCGGTTAATGGTTTTTACCCAACGGGTGCGATTATTGGCAATGCACGAGTATGCAAAGGGAGGGCGTCAGCCTTGCCAATAATCGCACCCGTTGGGTAAAAACCGTTAACCGCGAGATTCTAGCCAATAACTGTTTTAAACCACGGTTGGAACGTCGAGCTAACTTGTATTTAATTAAAACGTGTTTGTTTTTGTGAAAATACCTCGATATGAATGAAGGTCATTCCATTTTAGTTTATGGAGGGTGGAGTGGATGGTAGACCGACGAGTCCTTTGCATCCGTTTGTGGGGGGAGTGGGTGGGAAGGAAACGAAGCGTCGTTTCGCCGTATTTCACGCTGGCCAGCTCGCTTGTGCTTTCGAAGCTTTTCGGAGGGATAGAACTTCGATAAGAGGCCGCAGGGATAGAATGACATTCTAGGAAGGTATGTAATTCATTTTGAGTGTTTGTAGTTTGAGAATTGTTTAAAAAATACGGTAATAGAGTATCGGTATGAATGAAAATCATTGCATTTTAGTTTGTGGAGGAAGGGGAGGGGGGAGTTAACGCGGAGTGAATAGCTTAGTTACGGGCCTGACATAATTATAAGAGTTTGCAAGGATGGGATTTCATTCCTTTTAAGTAATTGGTTTTGCACGTTTTTATTGCGTTACATTTTTTTTCCATCTGTATTTGGTTGTTAGTGTGTGTGTTCCCGGTCACGTGATCCGGAAGTGTTAAAAATGTGGATTATTGGCAAAAGTGTGGATTATCGGCAAAAGTGTGGGGTAACTTGATAACCCACACTTTTTGCGATGACGCACACTTCCGGTGTTGGTTAATGGGATTTAACCAACGGAAATTTAGCATGGCGTTGAGTTAGCGTGACGTCACAGCCGTGGTTTAAATATATATAATCTAGCACCAAAGTCAATTCAGCACCACAATAACAAGAGTAGGCTACTGAGTATGAAAAAATGGCGTGAAAAATAGATTTGTGAGGCTGGAAAAAGGCATGGAATTTGGTTTAGATGAGGCTGTACGAACCCTGTGTTTACAAAAGTTGAAAATTTTACCAACATCTTTATTTTGACACGTTTTTTTTTTATTTTTTAATTTATCACAATTCGCATTTTCATTATTCTTCGTTAACCGTGTAAAACTGCCAGTGGTCGTATTTCTTTCAATCGTATTTGCTATGACACCCATTTCACGACTAATATTGGATGATAGGCTTCGCAGTTTTAACCAACGAGAACAAAGAACACGAAGAAGATGGATTTTCCTGGACGACGGCTTTTAGGTTATATTACCTACCGCACTACACGTGAAGTAACAAAAGAAAAAGTCCACTCTTTGTTTTTCTGTGAACCTTTCTGTTGCAACACGTTTCGGATGTCAGCAAGTTACCGCCTTTCATTTTTCGTTTTATGTATTTAATTTTAGACGAAATAAAATAGTTGTACCTGCATCGAGAAATTATGACTAAAAACAAAAACGTCAAGTGTGCCGTAACAAAAGGGTTATATGATTGAAGTTTCACTTTACTTATTAAACTGTACACGGATAAATATTGATGATTTTTAATTGAAATAATCAAATGTACAATTGAGAAAATTGCATCTGTTTAAGTGCTGTTGTGCTTTACCAATAACAGCACTTAAGCAGATGCAAATTTCTTAATTGTACATTTGTTTATTTCAATTAAAAAATCATCAATTTTTTTCCGTGCACATTTTAACAAGTAAAGCGAATCTTCAATCATATACCTTTCTTTTTACGGCACACTTGAGGTTTTTGGTTGCAATCCGTGTACCTTTTTTCAACCAATGGCGTCGCGCTACGTTGGGTTATGTCCTCAACAATTGAATTGATGTGATGCTTGTTGCCTAACCCGGCGCGGGTGCATGGGCAGTAATATTTGTTTTTCATTTGCGAAGGTGTGAACGAGCGCGATGCAGTGATTGTCGACGCCCACACTGAGGCAATTTAGCCTGCATCTACGAAATAAATACTCCATTCTATCGTTTCTAGCTGCCAATTTCGAGGCCTAACGTAGCTGAGTTTGGTTTAAAACTATATGCGTTTAGCTGAAACATGGCTCCTTTCATTCACTCCCCTGTTCGCCTTGCAGCAAAAACATAACACGAGCACGAAGAATGGACCTGGCGTTTGCTGATTGGCGTTGTTAAAACAATCAAACTGATTGTTCCGGGTCCCGTAGCTCCGGAATGGCACAACCAATTAAAAAGTGGTTTCTTTTAGGATGAGGGCCAAGGAAATTTCTGGCTTCCGTCATGTTTCAGATTTTCGGTTGGGTGCAGTAGTTTTTTTTTCTGAAACGGTGGCAGAACAACACTCAAGAAGAAGAAGAACAACAAGAATTTACCAGTTTTCAAATTTACTCCCTACTTCTCAGTTCTCAAGTTGCTCCCTACTTTTGCTCTTGCACACAATTGCATACATTTTGGTATAAACATATTTACCTTCCATACTTATTTACTATCTGGCCAAGTTTGGCCGAAAAATATTGAAGGAAAGGAGACATTAATTGTTTTAGTTTTGCTGGAGAGAGGACTTCAACCTTTACAAATCAAGAGTAACAAAATAAAACGCGCTTTTAGTTGGTGTCCAAGATTTATCACTCTGACGCTACTAGTTTCTGAAGAGGTTCTCTAGTTAGATCAAAGAGAAGAAAAACGAAGTGTCGCACCAGTCCACTTTGGGGCAATCGCACATTGATTGCTTGTTGGCTACGGTCCCTTCAAGTCGGATATTGCATTTGGGGAATTGTCGTTCGAGGACGTGGAAGTGCTCAGTGGTAGCTGATTGTAGGAGGGGAGGTGGGTGCGCGATTTCCTTCGCGCAGAATTCAAGCTCTGGGCAAAAGTTTTTACGTTAAGAAACTTCTACATGAATTTGATGTTAAATACACTAAACAAAGATAATCGTTGGAGAAATTTATTCGCGTAAGAAACTATTTATTCGTCATAGAGGTAGGGGTGAAAAATTGCAGGTATATAAAAATGGGGGCCAAAAAAATTATATTTTAGAAAAGTGGGCGCCAAAAATTGCTGGTCTGCGAAAAATGGGGTTAAAAAATTGTTTTACAACAATGTGGGTGAAAATGATAGGGGAAAAAATGCAGAGGAAAATGATAGGGGGAAAAAAGCGAGGGGGGAAAGGTAGTGCGAAAAATTACAGGCATACGAAAAATGGAGTTAAAAATTGCAGTACTTTAAAAAAAAATGGGGTGAAAATGATGGGGACAAAAAACTGCGCAAGGCGGTAAAAAATTATTTGGTAAAAAATAAGTGGGCAACAATTATGCGTTTTCAAAAAGTAGTGATGGGAAAAAAATGGGGAGAAAGAGGTGGATTGAAATGCTGCAGGTCCACAAAAAATGGGAATGAAATAGATGGGAGCGGAAATTTTATTTTTTTTCTAAGCGACTGTCGAGAAAAAATGGGGCAAAAATTGCACTCCCAGTGGTAAGTTCGTACGGTCGGCCCTGTGAATTCTGCTAGAAGCAACCGTTCGTGCAAACCGAAATGGAATGATGAAAAGGGTCTCCCTTGATGCTATAGCATAAAAAAGATGTTTTATATGATTTTTATTGGTAAACTTAGGGAATTAAACCTAAGGGTCACGTATAACTTTCATGAAGGTAGAAAGACGATGTATACATTTTTCGTGTTTGGCCTAGGAGAACGAATGCCATTCATTCATGAAAATCAGCCTGTCGCTTCCTTGTGTTGATTCAAACGGTAATGTCACTGCAACGCTAATATGTTTGCTGTGACTGTGTTAGTACTTGGTAAAGGTTAAAATAAAATCAAGCCTTCATAAGTAACCTACTATAGTGTATCAATAAAATAAAAACCCGATTTTTTTAGGCGTTTTCAAACGCATGAACCTAAGTGGACACAGACAGCTCGAATCAAACATGCTCGGTCCCTGCCATATTTTAACGAATGAAAGGATTGGGAAATGGGTTTTCCTCTGTCTTTGTGCTATTATATTACAGAATATTATTATATTTGTTTGGGGGCGGATTGCCACCAAATGAAAGTCATCAGCATCTAGCGCCATCAAAATCTGTCTAGCGCTTGCATTACCTTTGCAACAAGCAAAGGAATTTCCAAGAAATATCTATTAACACAATAAAATAATAAGCCAGGGGCCTCCTTAATTATTGAGTGAAAATTTGATACGCCTTTGTGCACCTGGGAGAAAGATGCTAAGATTTACGATATTACTGCCACTAGATGGCGCCACGGTATTTTCTTTATATACTACTGTGGCGCGATCTAGTAGCAGTAATAACGCTAACCTTTACAGCTTTCTCCCTGTAGCACAAGGACATTTTTACCTTTTAATTAAGGAGGCACGTGGCTTGTTTGTTGTGTTACAAGATACTAGCTAAATCGTTTGCTTCGCTCACTCCATTGGCGTCGATCGTTGCTTCGTGTAATTTCTTTGATTCCGAGAGCATCACAAAACCGATGTACTGATTATTTTGTACTGATCAGACGACCTTTATTTTGGAAAGTGAAAGTTTATTCTGGCTAACTTTCTTTCTGATTATTCTGGCTGATCAATCTTTGAAGTCATGAGCAGTTCTGAGGGCAGTTTTACGCATGCTTGAGGGTCATAAATCAAATTACAGCAATGAAAATAGGCCTAAAGGAATCGCCATTTAATTATCTTTCATTTGGTGCTACCAAGAATTTCTAGGGTTGGGGAGAAGAATTTGTGACTGAGACCCATACTGAAACGTCTTAGATACATTCACATTAGTTCAGTCTTAGTTTATAGAGGGCGCCACGTGTTTTTATGTGGGAATTTCTACTCAGTTTTTAGCCTAAAATTAAACTAAACTAAACGAAACTAGCTTATATTTAATTATTATTTAGCCTAGCTTACTTGTAATTTAGTCTACTTTACATTTGGGCTGAAAAATGAGCAAAAATTACCAGATAGAACACGTGGCGCCCTCTGAAAACTCGGACTGAACTAATGGGGATGAATCTAACGTGTTTCAATAGGAACTTTTTAGAGTTACAAATTCTCCTCCCAAACCCTATAAATTCTTCGTGCTACTCTCATCTTTATAGGTGCCTTGGTTCAAGAGGAATAGAGATACACGCACACACACAAACATCGTACGTTTTTAATGATGTAGATTTCTTTGTGTATTCCTTTGCTTGCTGCAAGCAAGCGCTAGATGGCACTAGCTGCTGCAAACTTTCGTTTGGTAGTAACCCGCATTGAAGTACTATGTTTGTTTTAGAAATTCGGATTCAGTTCGGTTCAATTTTTTTTGCTGGTGATGCAGCATTGTACAGACCGTGTCTTTTTGTTCCCCTTTTCATTTTAACCTCTCTTAGTGTTTGTACGTACTTCCTATGCTTCGGTGCTTGACTAAAACACACTGCATATTACATTTCATTTTCTAAACTGATTTCATATCAGTCGCTGCAGTAGCCAACCTCATACATTTAAGTTGATGAGGCCTGTGCAGTTTACACATATCCCTACCTGGTTTGGTTGTGGGTAAATCTCTAACTTACTGAAAAAGGCTGAAATGGCAATTATCTTCAACCCGAGGCATGCGGAAAACCAAATGGTACACATACGGCAGGACAAATGAGGGATTCGCATTCATTCTCGCCCAGAAAGATAAAGTCTTATCTTGGACTAGAACCGGAGAAGGATTGGACAAATGTTGTTTCCGCATACTTTGGACGCCTTATTTACCACCAGGAGCTGCGTCGCAGTGCGGTTATCAACATGGACCTGATAATGGCAAGGTGCACCGGAGCGCCATGCTTGTTTAACAGCGTGATACGCCGTTATACCCCATTCACACCTCTGAGGGATCTCTGACCGACACGTTTCGACCGGACCATCGCTATGACAACCAAGCAACCCCTCAGACAGTCTTTCGCAGTTGTTCGTTATCGATCGTAGATATCGCAAGACTTCATATTTTTCGTAAGCGGACTGACGTCAACCACCGACCGACCAATGGCTGATGAGCCGCTACCAACACAATCGGCGAAATGCAAGATGGAGCCAGCGAACACTTCCAAGCTACGATTAATGTCCTTTGCTTTCACGAACATCTCTGCAATGAGATAATTGCAGGGAACAGCTAAAAAAAAGTATGCTATATTCAATGGTGGCATAACTTCTTTAATAAAATATATGACCACAGTATGACGGGTCGTTCAGACCCAAAGCCACCTAGCCTAGGTTTGAAAAATAGGCGTTCTAGTTCTACTCATTCTGAATGTTGGTTGGTCCGTTGCAGATTGTTCGTTGGTCGGTCGTGTGACAGGGGTAATTTTTAGGGCTGTTGGTCGCTACCGTTTCTTGTTTTTGTAGTCCGTTTGTCGTGGTGGTCTGAACCAGCTCTTGCACAACCTAGGCAGTAACATCGTGGCTAGACCTAGATTAGAAAGTTAGCTAGATGTAGCATCTTACTTCTTCCAATTCTATGCGGGGCCCTAGCGGTAGATGCGGCTACTAATACATCTGATAATGCTGTGCCTTTGAAGCAGGACGAAAGCAAAGCATTATCAGATGTGTAAGTAGCCGTAACTACTGCTAGGGCCCGCGTAGGTCGGGAAGAAGTAAGATGCTACATCTAGTAACTAGTTAACTTTCTAATCCATGGCTAAACTTACATGTCTGGAGTGTTTTTCTTTGCGTTTATACGAATGGTGCACCAGCACACAAAGGTTGCTGGCCAACTGTGGAGGTTTCACCATCTAATGGCACCCGCAATTCACCTCACGTTTCCAGAGCAGTGAGTAAACCTATCTTGTCAATCCTTTTAAGGTTTATGTAAGGTCTTACGTCGGTCTTCCAGACACAGCATACGACTAAATTCACGAGTTGAGCAGTTTAGGATTATTCCTTCAAACCCACCAGGAGCTTAGGTTGGAAGGTAGTCGAGGCTGCAGCTGTAGTTGGTCAGAAGGGCAAGATAGTAAATAATTTAGTCACCGAGATGCATTGGAGGATAATAGGAGCTGAGAAATGGCACGTTAATCATATGCCGTCTTTCGTGCTAAAACTCCCATCCGGCAGATTTACGACACACGAACGCCGACTGGGGCATTCAAACTCGATGGCATTATCTTCCGCCCGTGGGCAAACATTTCCAGCGCACCAATTACATTTTCATTTGAGTCGACAATTCTAACGCTGAATAATGCAAAAACCAATCACGGCGCTGCACTCTTGTTATAAATCGTGTTTTTTTTTTAAAGTGCGCTCTCACTAACACACACAAAGCCGTTCCGCGTTGGAAAAGAATGGCTGGGTTGCCTTGGCAACTTTAAGGATGGTTCATCATCACTTTGAAGCGTATCCACATTTCACAATTAAGGGGCTCGGCAGAGTATTTTAAAATTTAAAATTCGGTTACATCCTTTTTAAAATTATTCGCAAAATGGCAGTGCAAGATACTTTCCGTAGAGGCTTCCTACAAGAAGTTATAATTGTAGCCTAGTTCCTCTGCCAAAGAGCTCAGCCGCTCAAGGTCTACCTTCATTCGTGACGTGTGATGCCGGAAGCTATGCCGGAAGCTTGTCACGTCGACTGAAGACATTAAAGGGTAAATTGAACGATTCACATAAAAAGGGTTGGAGAGCATTAGGGCTGGAATAAACCTCATAAAAAGGGCCTCAATACTAGAGCGAGACCCTAAATTCAGTCGACAACATCTAGATGGCGTCATGGTTTCTTCTTGTGATTTTCTAATCATTCTGTACCTTAGGCAAAAATTACTTCGCAATTTTGGACTAGCTTCAGCAAATACTCGCTAATGTGAATTATTAAATGTACTTCTAACTAAACTTCACCGTAGTTTATTAAAAAACACTGAGCCCTGTAACATGATTGTAGATGAATAGAGACACTAAATTCTTTAACAGACCAATAAACAAACACTGACCCCTGCAACCTGATTGCAGACGAATAAACAGTCACTGAGCTCTGTAACCCGATTACAAACGTATAAAAAGACACTAAGCCGTGTAAATTGATTACAGACGAATAAAAAGACACTGAGCCCTGTAACCTGATTGCAGATGATAAAGACAATGAGCCTTTTAATAGAAGAATAAACAAACACTGACCCCTGCAACCTGATTACAAACGAATAAACAGACACTGAGCCGTGTAAATTAATTACAGACGAATAAAAGCACACTGATGCTTGTAACCTGACTGAAGATTAATAAAGACACTGAGCCCTTTAACAAACAAATAAACAAATACTGAGCCCTGCAACCTGATTGCAGACGAATAAACAGACACTGGTTCCCGTAATGTGACTGCAGACGAATAAACAGGCACTGAGCTCTGTAACTTGATTGCGGACGAATAAACAGACACTGAGCCCTATAATCTCCATACACACGAACTGCAACCACACTACAGTCGAATTAACAGACTGTGAACCCTGACATCTGATTGCAGACGCAGAAGTGAAATACGTAAAAAAAATCCCCAAGATCGAGTTCGGTTCAGCTGAGTTAAAGGCATACCCTACGTCGGAAAACAAGGTCATAACGACCAGGGAGCTTGGATTATACGTAGCTTTGATAGGGTGGCCCCACTCAGTTGAACGCGTCTGAGCTACAGCACAGCTATTTCTCGTGGTAAGGTATAAACGAGCGAGATTCAGTTAGTGACGTTTTTGCTCCCAAACCAATCCTCGAAGCAGACGACGCTTGGTTTTTCGAAACCAACAAAAAGATTTGTTTTAACTAGCCAGTTGTTTTTAACGAAATTAATGAATAATTATGAAATATCTGATAGCTCAATCTTTACTGAACGTTAAATTACACATTATTAAAACAAAACGAAAAATTCTTACCAGATTACCCGAGACGAGAGTAGCTGACGTAGTTGCGTTGAAACCAAAACAATGGCATGCGTTTACGATGGTCGCTTGTGACGGTGCTCTCCTTCTGATAACAAACGTTGCGATTTACAGTCGCATTGTTGATTGTGCTGGTAGGTTTGCACTTTAAAACAATTTAAGCAATTGGAGCGGTCCGGCTTACGTTTGATGTTGCGTACTCGTTCGTTTGTTAGTATGCAAAGCAGATCTCAAATTCTAGCACGGTTTCTCGCGGTAAAGCGTAATAGTAAGTGGGTCCACCCTATCAAAGCTACGTATAATCCAAGCTCCCTGATAACGACAACATGAAATTTAATGTAACAGTGCCATTATTGCTTTTTCCACGCTTTATTGTGGTTTGACTCTCTAGTGGAACGAAAATCCAATCACGATAAAATATTTTGTAAACAAGAAACGATTTCGAAATATGTAATATTTTCTTCTAACGTTTCGTCTAATCTCTCTTCCAATATTACAACGTCCTTAATATTAATTTGTATTACTCCGTCTCAAAGCAATCTTATGTTTGAGGTACCCTTTCAAATTTTGTTTATATATTTTTTTATGGCTGTAAGGTAAAGTACACAGTTTCTCTTTTATCTTTGAAAAAAAAAAAACATCTTTTGTGCCAGCAATTTATCAAAAACCTTTTAACGACAGTTATGATTTTCTTTTTTATTCGACAAACAAAAAAAAATAGAGTTTAAAAAAAAGACCAAGTAAATCTATATCGCAACCACAAGCATGATCACCGATCCCTGCGTCACAACACACTCTGAACAACACAAAGTTAACGGCCGAAATGTTGTACCTATCTTGAAGCTGAAAGCTCGCCGTGTCAGCACAGACTCAAAGTCGTTACTCATCACGTTTTATCTCGGTCGAAGGACGTTAAAAATGCCGTATTGTGGTCGGATTCCTGGGCACAGAGAAAAACACACGAAGCCGCGCAGAAGACAACGGATGGTCCTTTTCTTTCGCAATCAGAAGAAAACACAAGTCACACGGAAGACGCGACAACAGGAAACGATGATTAGATTACGGTGTCTCTGCCGTTTGTACCGGGGCAGCCAGAGAAAACGAAGACAGGAAATTTATCGCTTTTAGCAGCGAGAGTTAAAGATGGAGTACCGGTGGCGTTTTCGAAAGTGTAGTGACCGACGACCAACGCCGAAGCTCTCGGTTGACTTACATAAATAAGTAAATAAATAAATATATAAATAAGGAGTTGGTGCCGGGACGCTTGCTGAATTTTGTGGTCACGGGGGTTGGGGAAATATATGGGGGGGGGGGGGCAATACGTGTGGAGAAACGCCAACACGCCAACTGGTGATAACTTTTTGTTGTTTGTGTAGATAGAACTATGAAACTAAGACATAACAGTGAAACTGATAAGGTGGCCTGATAGTTGAAATAGTACGTTCACGTGTGTGGTAAGGTGAACGGACCACAGAGAGGGCGGCGGGGAGGGGTTGTCGATTAGCCTTTCTTATCCTTTTTGCCCTTTTACTGACCTTTTAGGTTTTTTATGCCGAGGCTGTAGACCCTTTCTCAGGCACCGCTGCACCAGCAAATGTCACAAAAAGGGCATTATTAAAAAAAAATGGCAATTTGCGAAAACTGCAGGGCAATGCCAACCGCTTCTCCCCCTACCCCCCCTCCTGTGCACGCCACTGCACGTGTGTAGCCGTTTAGTTTCAAAGGTCGGAGGTTCAATTCGCCGTCAGAGAGTTTGACATTTAAGGGCAATGTGACTGAGGTTAGCACGCCTATCTGATATTCGAGTCACCCGTGGCATATTACGGAATAGAAGGGCCCTATGATGACCCACGCTCGTGTCGCTTGTGGCGTGTAAAAGATCGTTGGAGTTTCTGATTGGAATTAGTAGCAGACTTGTTCCTCTCGCATTCTGGTGCTATGTCTTCGGCTGGCAGCACGTCAACCCTCTAAAGTCTGACATTTAAATCCAAAAGGAAATGAATATAGGTTCACATTTTTTTAATTTTACATTAATCGAATCCATTTTCTCTCTATATTATTTTGAAAACATTTCTTTGTGTACTTTAGCCTGCAGCACGGATTTAACGACTCGATGGCTCACAGATGACTTCGCAGCAATATTGATCAACTTCTCCGACCAGGGGCTTGTCGTCCGTAACCAGCAGAAGTCATATTATAGAACAATTGAGCGTTATTAAATTTGACGCTTACGCGCTATGAATATCAATGGAACTCTCGCTGCATGTCTTTATTGATAACTTGTCTCACGTACGAAGTCATTATTTTGTACTCGTACGTTGTCCAGAGCGACCTGAAAAGCGTTTTAACATCGAGGTTAAAGTCCCGGCCATTACCGGAAGTTGACTTGATAGCAAAAACTGAAAAGCTGTCAGGCCTCTCTGGACAACGCAGTGGTACAAATAATGACTTATACATGAGACATGTTAACAATAAAGACGTTCAGCGAGAGTTCCAGTGATTACAATAGTGATTATTAAAAAAAAAACCGGATTGGTCTACGATATGACTTCTGGGTGGGTCGTTTCACCCCTTTCGTTGTAATGTATAGTACTCTGTATCCATGCGACGCACGAGCGACGGACGATAAGGGCTCGTTTACGCAACGAGACCTTCTCGTTCGCCGAAAGCTATTTGCTAGGCAACCGTTGTTTATTTTCGATTAATTTCCCGTTTTTATTAAATGAATACGGTAATAGGCAACAAATTAAGTTTATTATAAATAACAACACGGATAAAGAACAAAGTGCAACAGTCATTTCAAACATTGCTACAACATTGTCGCCATTTCACGCTATTTCCAATATTTGCTATTTTCGCTGAAAGAACAGCTTCTAGCAGTGATCAATCGACGGTAGAATAAATAGCTACTCGCAGCGAGAATTCAAAATCCAACATGGCGTCCATTTCGGGGTTGTCGAATCGAAGACAAAACATCGAATACTGGCATTCAGAAATCTGTCCATCGTCTTGTACTGCAATAAAAATCGTTTTCTAGTTGTCATAATTCGACGCTGTCGTGTTGCATGCATCGTACGTCGTGTCGGGAGGCACGAGGAGGAGATTTACGTCCGCGTTGTTGCCATGGTTACTAGGTATAGACAACTTGAAAACCATGTTTTTGGGCACAGCCACCTACAGTAAAGGCCGGATCAGATCAAGACAAATTAGGCGCGTAAAATCAACCATTGACATAGAAGGAAGCGCAAGTTTGCTAGGTGCTGCTATCTCTACACCAAGCGACGAAATTTCAAACTAACCGACCAGGGTTCCAAATTCTGTCAACAGATGACGCCACTTGGCAAACTTGCTGCGTCGTTATTTGATTCGCCGTTTTGCGGAGCATTGTGGGCGGCAAAGATGATACGGCCTTTACTGTAGGTGGCTGGGTCTTGGGTAAAGGCGAGAAGCAGCCAGCAGATTTAGTATTGACCAAGTAAAAGCTAGTAAGCGAGAAAATTGTCCATGCGTAAACGCGCCCTAAGCCCCTGTGCTGCTCCGACATGGAAACATGAGTGCCTGTAACAGATACAGAATATTTTAGATCACTTCAATGCACGAGCCTAGCTACATTTATGACAGCTCTCTTTCATGGTGCGTCTGCGGCCCTATTTTTCCTATTGAAGAATATCAACAAGAAATACCAAAAACGATTATTAGGTCGTTGAAATATTGTGAGATGAGACGACGCCATCATTCCATCGTAGGAACCATCCTTATCATCTTGGCGACAGAAAGTATTTCCCTCCATTCGGCTGGTTGGACTTGAATGCTAAAGATAAGATCGCATGTACACAAGCGTTCATCGGTCGAGTCCTTCCGCTTGAAACCCGAGTGCTGGCCGCCATTCTTGCTGTTGAGAGTGAATCTAATGGGATCGTGGGATGTGGTCATCCGGACGGAGTCTGTCTTTTGTAAATGGATGACGTCAAAAGGACAGATGAACGATGGCAAGGGAGGAAATTGTAGGTGCAGCTTTCAAAGAAAACTGAAGGGGTGGAGTGGTGGGTGGATAATATGTGCGTACTTCAGTTACTTCTGAAATGTTTTTTTCTTCTACCAACTGCTGCATGAAAAAAAAAAAGGTTTCAGCAGAAAATTTGACGTCGTCGAAGATTCGCTAACTACGCACGGTGTTGGCTATGTTTTTTTTGTACACAGAATGATTGAAAGAAGTCAACAAGGTGTGGAGAGACCTCTATGTATGCGTCGACGTTTCAAGCCACTTCTGCCTCATTCTCAAGAGGGAACCTAAAAACTTAAGAAGACATGGAAGAATAGAGCTGCAGGCATTGCTGGAGCCAGTCAAGGAAAAATCTGGGTGCCCATTTTTTATTCCTTTTAGTACGTGACTGGTTCCGGGCTTTCTTGTAACTCGATTATTCCATGTTTTCTCTAGTCTTAAGTTTACCTCTTGAGAATAATCAGATGTGGTTCGAAACGTCGGGGCATACAAAGTGCTCTCTCCAGACTTCGTTGGCTTCTTCTTCTTTCATTAATTCGGTTTTCAGATGTTTTTTTAAAAACTGGTGTGCATAGGGAATCATAATTATGTATTTAGTTATAGCAAGCTATGCTCAGTGAAGCGAAAACTAAACGATACCGCTGATCTAATGTTCAAACGTTGTTGAGGGCTCCTATAGACAATCTGGTGAGTTTGAGCTTTTTTGGGGTGTTTTCCGATTGTCACTACAGCGCCCTCCCCACCCCCCAAAATTTCCGAGCACCACTGGTTACTTGAAAACACCGCAAGTAACTTTTTAACACCGTTTTGGTGAGTACGTTGTTTCAAAACTCCTTTTTTGAAGAGGGTGCGTGGTAGTGACAACCTGAAAACACCCAAAAGAGCTCAAAACTCACCATTTTTTCTGACCACTCTATTTTAAAAAATGAAACTTCCTGGGCGTTGGTAGTTTAAAACAGGCTTAATCCTTGACCAGACTGGCTGAATTCTGACGCGACGTAAAGTATTATGGTGTGCCAAAGACATAAACACTGATCAACCAACACAACCTCAGGTACTTACGACTGGAGCGATTTTGACGTTGTTGGTACGCCGTAACGCATCATTTCGCTTTAGATTTCCTTCTGTTTGTTTTGGGTTTTACTCCAATAAGTACGGTAGAAAAAATAACAATTTGCTTTTTAAAGAAGTATAAGCCTAACGCTAACAATTTTACAGCATCCGACTTGGCGAAGTTTTGTACTACATAATGCATCCATCTTATACGGAGTTTTGAAAAGCCCTGTAACGATGACTTGTCGATAAATTCGTCGGGTTATCTAAAAAAGCTAACTTTCAACACTAACAGTCAACTTACAGATGGAGCTTTAATACCGCGACTATCCACACCTATATAGTAATTTCCTACAAAATGCTGAAAACGAAATATACCACTATAATTTTTCCCAGTATTGTTTCGTCATAATCCCTGACTTCTATAACGCTTCACTACTATATTTTTTTGGTCCTATCCGACGCAGTGTCAACCTGAGCTAAGGCCAACCGCTTGGATTTGTGTTGTTGGATTAAACAAATCCACAGTTCGTCAATTCAGTCGATTTACACTAAATCAGAACATTTCTTTTAGTAAAGCTTTCTTACAATTTTATGTGCATGTCACTTATTCTGAAGCTATACGTATTATTGTTTTAACGCTCCCCAAATAACGAAGAATTTTATATTTAAGCATGTTTTTTTTTTCTTTACAGGTAAGACATGTTTACAAAATCCTTTAAGTAGTTGGACTTCGTAAATCATAGTACTGCATTACGGTAAGGTGTATTTTTACTATATTTACTGCCCGTTTAAAACTATAGTAACAATACAATAATGGGATGTTCGGCTGCGTCAGCGTTACTGAAAATAAGATGTCAATTTTTGTAAGCTTTTGCGAAGCGATTGCAAGCTTCCGTAAGCTTTTATGTGAAGCAACATTCGCCGTTTTGAAGTGCAACAAATCATATATACAATTACAATACATACAAACTGGACAATAATTCACAAACCCACACAGGTTAATACATATTTTCTTATATGATGCGTATTGCGTAGCCCTTGAAAACAGAGAATATCGCTGGGTAAAACTTAAAAGAAGTGTATTTTACCGTGTATTTCTAGTGACGAGGGTGCCCACCCCATGTTTTTTTTACTGTTTCAACTGCTGCCAACTTCTACTGCCTGAAATGAGTTTATGTTGTGATTTCATTTAATGTCTTTAGGCAAAAGTACATCTTCACGCTAACTTGCTGATGTTTCATTAAAGTGGCACTATCATCGATTGAAAGCAGTCGAAATTTGACAACATCTAGCGCTATGTAGTACTATCTAGCTCTTGCTTGCACCAAGCGAAGGAATGTATAACGGCATTTCTTTTAACGTCGAAACAAACAAGACACGTCATCTTTAATTATTGACTGAAAATATGGTTCGTCTTCGTGCACCTAAGAGCAAGCTATAAAGGTTAACCGCTAGGTACCGCTAGATGGCGACATGGTATTTTCGTTCGCATTTCAATCGGTGATAGTGCCACTTTAACCTGCTGCCCTTGTTATTCAGTTTTGATAATAATATGACTACAAATTCTCATCCAACTAATGGAAAATAGTGAAATTCCTCAACACGTCGTCCTTCATCCTTGGAAGTGTCTCAGAAAGTTTAACATGGTGATGGTAGGATGAAAGATAAGGATGAAAGGGCTACACAACTTGTTGGCGGATCCGGAAGTGACGGATTCATGTTCAATTTTAGTACGATACTGCCAACGCAATTTCATTCAGATTAAGCATTTGAAACGTCTTTATGTTTTTAAACTACGCATTCATTAAGTCACCATTTGGCATAGTGGTTTTATTTGAATTTTATTTATTGTGTTAATATCACAAATTAATTTGCAGGCTAGCAGCAATACTGAAAAGGGTGTTTCCCGATGAAACAAATCCTCGCAAAGCATAAAAAAAAACAAATTAAAAAAAAAAATGTTCAACCAATAATTGATGGTCTTGGTCACAAAATGGACAAAATTAAAATATATACAAGGAGGTTAAAACGGTGGCGGGGCTCTGGGTGCTTGCAACGTTTTAACCTCAAGGCCTCTCCAGACAGAAGAAAATTTCGTGCGAAGCAATGCGCGACTACGTGCCTACAAGGTCAAAATTGCCGCAATCGTATGGTTGGTGTTGCATTATGGACCAATATTGAAGTCTTTTTTACACCATACTGCGACTCCGTGCAGCCGCGAGCAGCCAGTCTGGTTTAGGCTTCATTGTATTTTTAAATTTTCTCCATGTTGTGACCAAGACCTTCAATTATTGGTTGAAAATTAAAATCTTGTTGTTATTTATGCTTTGCGTTGTTTTGTTTGGTCAGAAAACAACATTTTTACTACTATGTTTTAACTTAAGGTCGTTTGGTTACCTCATTACATTGCAAACCCATTTCCACTTGCTTTGGACTAACGAAGCGCACCGTCTGCGTTAAAGACTGGACTTGTGAGAACAAGATACACTAATCTGATAAAGAAAGAAAGACAACTGCCCCCACCGGAACTCGAACCCCGGATTTACGGGAAGGCTGGGGGGGGGGGGAGTATTTTTTAAGAACATCTCGTATTTTTTTTTATTTACAATTTGCCTGATCCTTCTACTCCCAATAAAAAGTAAAACCTATGAAACTATCATATCTTTGGCGAACAAATTAATTTATAGGTGAAGTAAATCGGGTTGAGATTGCTTCCCGATAAAGTAATGGACCTGCAATTGTCATACACTCATAAATGATTTAATTTTCGGCCTTATTGCATGCCTTGGTTCATAAATTTAAAAGGTAAAGCACTCAAAAAGCAGGACATCCAGTGCTGCTAGTGTGTCAGGACGCCATCTTGGAAAATGGCGGCCTGACACACCCAGCTGCACTGGTTGTCTCTGGTTTTTAAGTGTTTTACCTCTTAAAATTGTGAACAAGACATACAATTAATGCTGAAAATTTAATCGGTTATGAATGTATGACAATTGTGGATCCATTGCTTCCCCAGGGTGCAATCCTCAAACCGTCAGCATCTTTGTTCGAAGCTCCGTTCACTCGTAGTTACGTGTACTGCCACTTCGCCTGCCTCGAGTTGCCTCTATTCGTTACGACAGTTTTGTTGGGAGTTAACACAAAAAAATGTTACACTCAGGAAAATAGGTTTGAAGCATTTCCGTTTCATCTAGCCTCTACCTGATCACAGGGGCTTGTGGTCCGTCGTCGCACGTCGCATGGTTACAGAGTACTGTACATATTAACTTAACAAAAAAAAAAAGCAACTGAAAAAAAAGCATTAGAGCTCGTATCCCCATACTCACAGCTGTGAAGGAACACGAATAAAAATGGATTAGAGTTCACTCGAACGCAACAAACTATAATTTGTGCATAAACGCGGGAGGCTGGTCTGTCACAATCCTTGCTTCCTGGAATTGGAGTTCAAATTATAGTTCGTTGCGTTGGTGTGAACTCTATAATGAAATGGGTAAAACCAGCCTGAAGTTTTATCGTAGAATAATCGAGCGTTATTAAATTTTACGCTTACACGCTATTATCATCAATGGAACTCGCGCTGCATGTCTTTATTGATAACTTACCTCTAGTTCGAAGTCATTATTTGTATCCGTACGTTGTCCAGAGAGACCTGAGAGGTGTTTTAACATCGAGGTAAAAGCCCCAGCCGTTACCGGAAGTTGATAGGGATAGCAAACCATATGACTTGTGGCTGGTTTCACCCCTTTCATTATATGTGTGTACTCTGTATCCATTCGACGCGCGGGCGACGGACGACAAGCCCCTGTGTACATGATGAAGCGGAAATGTCAGTCTCCTTATGATACTGTTCACTTCCGGCGTGTTTTGTCGTGTGTTGAGCGCATGTGTGTGTGTTGGACGCTCTTTGTCGAACTTTATATCTCTGCTAGTATTTGGATTTTAGGTTTTATGTGTTTCATTCTGCGTCGAGCTGGTTAAGTAACAGAAGTAAAACGTCGCAACGTCATCAAATGTCTACTAAAACTTTTATATGATAGTTTTTTCTTCTTTAAGCCTGTTTTAACGACTGGACAAATTGTTCCTTTGTCCGGTACTTGACTTTCATGCGTTGCAATATAAATTTCGTATTTCTTGTTTTATTATGGTCGTTACGAGGACATTGGAAAGTTTATACCAGAAGTAAAAACTTGTTAAGCCATTGTTTCTACTTCGCGGATAGGATACTGATATACTGGGTATTTACTAACATATCAGTAGAAAAGATTTTCTTTTCTTTTTTTGATATCTGGAAAGTACTAGTCTGGTATACCTTTTTTTTTCTGTACAAAGTACCTGACGTCTATTTTTAAAATTTATTTAATCTTGTCACGTTACGCCTAATAGTTTAAAAGTTTGCAGTTGTCACTATAGTTAAAACTTGACAACAAAATGCAGATCGGAGTTACGTAGTTGATACAGTTATAGCTAAGTCAAATTTTAATTAAGAATTTGTCGGGGGCTGATTTTAAAAACTGTTTATCTTTTTTTTCTTTAACAAATTTCTTGCAGCCTGACTTTATCGGAAAAATATCGATGAACTATCGTATTGATGAATTGGCTCGCCTCAATTTTGAACCTTACTAGACGTTTTTACTCCTTCTCCAATTTCACTGACCTTTGATTTTTTATGCCGTTCTGTGCGCGTTGAGATGGAACCAGTTCAGAAGGGAATTGCTGTAGTTCAGAGCTGCATAAAAAAAATCAAAGTTAAATGTGATTCGCGAACTCGCAAAAACAATTTTAATGCTAATAATTTGGGTTTTTACTCCTTTTCGAATTACACTTACCTTTGTTCTTTTATGCATCTCTGCGCGCATTTAGCTGATCCCAGAACTGCATAAAAAGTCATAGATAAATATAATTGAAGAACTCGTAAAAAAAAAACAATTTTAAAGCAAAAAATTGGGTTTTAGAAGGTAACGAATTCTGATAATGGGAGGGTTCGAACTGGGAAACCTCCCATTATCGCAAGGGTCCCGAGATATAGAACATAGAGGCCAGAATATATCCCATAGCTGCTGTTGGAGCCTCGCAGTCTCTAACAACACCCTGAGGGGTACTGACTGGCAGGTACTTCACCAAAATCTTCTTTCCTTTTACCGCTCAGATCAGCTTCTTCAGGCTACTTGTCTGAACTTTACCACCACTTGCCAACAGATTATAAAGTTAACTGGATATCGCATCTTATCTCTTCCAGGCCTATGCAGGGCCTGACGGCGGTTGCGACTACTAATACCTCTGATAATGCTTTGCATCCGGGCTGCTTCGGAGGCAAAACACGCGATTTCTACCCCAGGCGGCCTTGGCTTTAAAAAAAGCCATCTGCTTCACCGCTTCACGCTCGGAGAACGCTGTTGCACGCGGAGGTGCTGCGTGCCTGGACTGTTTCGTAGCACGAGTGGTGGTTTTCGCGCCTATCTGTTGGATTTAAGGGCGCGTTTAGGCGACGACTCGCCTTCGCCGTCTCGCAGCTACAAGCTGGAAATCGTCTGAAATTCCATCATGGCAACAGTTTTAGCTCTGCCAGCTCGCAACTAAAACACTCAATATGTCAGTTTAGAAGCGACTGGGGAAATCGTTTCGTCGCGAGGAATTCTTTATCGTATTGTCTCGGATTATAAGACTGCAAGCATTTACTCAAATGATACCGGATTTAGCTAATCCAAGTTGCGTCGTTACCATGGCAACGACACATTACCATGGCAACGACACATTTACCATCGCGATTAAATTCTAGCTGCGATAATGCAAAGGCAAGTCGTTGCTTGCTAAACGCGCCCTAAATGGAAACAACGTATTTTTACGTGGTTAATCCCTGAAATAATTATGACCAGTCGTTCCTCATTTGGCCACATGGGGTCGCGACTCAGAACGTGGATGGCACATGCGGAAATATTGTCATAGTCACTCCGTCGAACCTTATGGGCTCTCCTTTATGTCGCTCCTGCAACTACTTATTTAGCGGTAAATGAATCTGAACGAAGAAACACTAAAGTTACATCTAATGTCCGTTTCTTTAAATGAAACTGAAACTTGTACTACTTATTGTAGTGGATTGGGACAAAACCCTCACGGATAGAAAAAGTTCCCGCACTATTGTTAAAAAGCATCTTATCCGCTCCACTCGTATTCGGCAATGAAAAACAGTTGCGCAGACACTTCTCCCTCCCTTTCCTTACTAAATGACACAGAAAAAAACAAAAAATATAAATTTTTCGAATTAACGTCCTTTTCAACTGCAAAGGTGATCTCAGGATGTAGAGGGGTATTAGAAAAAGGGACATAAGAAAGGGACTTGTCTTAAAGAAACAAGTGATTTTAGGCAGGAAGGTGGGGAAAGGTGACGAACCGTCTGCACCATGCCGGATCCATCCCTGTCCGAGTTGTGACGGGATCTCGTCGGTTTGAATTCATCCACGTCACTTCAATCAACCAGGAGTCAACAATAAAGGCACACCGAATCCTAGCTGGATTTCTTAGGGTATAGGATTTTCGCTCTTTTCCTAATTTTGCTATTCTTGGTAAACTCTTAAAACGCGTCTTACTGACTGGCATCTATTTCCATTTAGTGTAAAGCTCTGTACCACAAGTCGCCAAAGTTGTTCCGAACAGAACGGTCAAGTTTTGAGATTTAGCTTCAGCATACAGGTCCATAATCATTTGGCCATTCATCTAAATCGAATCGGTTGCAATTAGCTTTGATTTCATCCCTCCCCCCGGCCTCATAAAAGGCATTTCTACCTTGCATGAAATGTCACAGTATGAAACCAATATACTTCCACACAGACCGAGTGTCACGTATCGAATATTCGCAGTACAGTATATAATTATCTGAGGATGCGACTTTCTAACAGACGGCCTGCTTCATCGGCTGTGCAAACCGCGTGAGAAAGCTCCAGTCACATGGGTCACATTTTTATCGTGGGTCAAGTGAGTCATGGGTCAAGCAAGACTGTTCACCCACCGACCCACGGTAATTGTTAAGTATGTTATTTGACACTTCAGTAGTCTTACAAGTACTCTTTACAAATTTTCCCTACTTTTTCAAAAATAGTTTCCCCCAGAAGGCTAAAAACCCTTCGTAAATGCTTCTTTAAAAAATTGGACTGTTTGAAATAACACTTTATGCATTTGCATACTGTATTTTTTTTTCATAGCGTGGGATAGATCACGGTATAGGTCACATTTTGTTCTTTGTCGGGTTGGTCAAGCGGGTCGTGGGTCAGGGCTCGAGTGGATCAGGTGGGTCATGGGAAAAAGTGATAGATACCGTGACACTCATTCTTAGTGTAAGTATATTGGTTTATCACGTGACATTATGCGAAACGGAAGCAAGGCCTGTTTATAGAAACAAGCTTAGTGTTGGCTCTAAACTACGTATTTATACGGTGTAGCGTCGTGTAGAAATAAAGATGATGTCCCTGATTACTCGGTCGTCTTGTTGGGCTCCTTCTTACTGCGTCTGCATTTATTTTTTATTTTTAAAGTTTTACTTTTAATTGAAATGTCTTTCTTTTCTTGTTTGTTCTTATTTTATTTTCGTACGGAAATATCTGAGCTGAGCTGATTTCCACACTTGATAGACGCGGTGTATTTATTCCCAAAACGTCCTGGTTTTTGTGGTATTTACTTGTGTACCACTATGCTATTTTGTATCTTCCAGTGCTTGATTTTTGCTTGTAATTATACCGTGTCGCACCTTTAAGGACGACTCTCTTCATGCTTATTATGAAGTCATCTCTTAAAACCATTGCCACGCTCAGTTTTTCTTTTTTTTTTTAGTTTTCTTGCAGTCTGTCTTTGGTAAGCCCGCGTAGAGCAGATTTATAGCCACTTCCTGCGCAAGCAGTTCCCCAACACGGCAAAGACATTAGTTGTACTCTTTCAAAATCTACTTTTTTGACTGAGTTCCAGTTCTCTCTCCCTCCGCGTCCTTCATTTTCTCTCTTTACAAAAGTCCGTCTTCACCAAAAGCCGTTTGTTGGTCGTCGAGGTGTGTGCGTGGGAGTAACAGTCGGTCGATACTACTTTCTTAAGATGAAGAACGTTCATCAAAAGTTTTTCCTGACCATGAGTAACCCCGTCTTAGTATGTACTAAATTGAAATGACGCACTCTTGGTCTGAACATTGTTCGTCAATTTTGCAGGGCTGTAACAAGATGGGGATAGGGGGGGAACGGGCGGCCTGCGTGCCAATCTTAAGAGGCACCAACACTAAAATACTGCGTCAGTAATGTGTTGCTAAAATTTAGAATCTATATGACTATAGGTTACATTTGTTTGTGTGTCCGCAGTGGGAATCGCGATAATCCTTATTCTTTTGTTTGTTTGTATGTCTGTCAAACAGAATTGTCTGTATAAGTAATGATTCTTACTGTGATGATGTCATTTGTTTACAGTCACACTATTTTCATGCAAACGGGATCTATAGGCCTATATGTCTCTTAACCCTGGATCTAACTAAATCTAATGAAAGCTTGGAAGACTGCTAACGGGAAATCACAGTATTTTTATGCAAACGGAAAATCACAACAATGCTCTATAAAACCGGCCATATGCGGGAATGCTCTAGTTTTGTCTAAAAAAGAAATTCGTCGACCATCAACAGAATGAAGAAAACCTTATTTTCGGTTCTGTCTTGCCTAAAATTCGAAAAATGAACATGGGGAGAACATGGGGTGACGGGGTGGGGGGGAGGGGAGGGGAGTGGCAGGCGGGGGAATTGGATCACACAGTGGGGATACGGGGGGAGGTCCAGGAAGGTTAGAGGGGGACGGGGGGGGGGCAGTCCTACAGTTTTCATTTCATGCTGCCCAGTAAAGTATTTCACTGGCGCATGCGTCAGACAGCTAGACCGACGTACGTTATGCTGGGGGTACAGTTAGTATCATAGCCGTGTATATATATGATTGGAGTCCTCTCTCCAGCAAAACTAAAACTATTAATTTCTCCGTTTCTATTCAATATGTTTCGACCACACTTGGCCAGATAGTAGATAGCAACTTTTCCAAACTTTACACCAACTTTTATGCAATTCCGTGCAAGAGTAAACGTAGGGAGCCACACACGTAAACTTTAAAACTGTTCACTTGTTGTTGTTGTTGTTGTTGTTGTTGTTGTTGTTGTTCTTGTTCTTGGCTGACACGGTTTCTGAAAAAAACTACTCCACCTACCTAAAATCTGAAACATGATCTGAGCCAGAAATTTTCATGGGCTTCAACCTTACAGGAACCACTTTTTCGATTGGTCGATCCATTCCGGAGTTACGGGACACTAAACGATCATTTTGATTGTTTTACATTGTTGTAACCATTGTATTTAGGGAACAACGCCACTCAGCAAACTCCAGATTCATTCTTCGTGCACGGGTAATGTCTTTGCTAAAAAGTTGATTGTTGAACAGCAAACTGAAAGATTCCAGGCCTTGCAGTGCTGGAAACACCGGCTCTCTTCAGATCCCCGAAGTTAAGCAGCATTGGGCTGGATTGATACCTGGGTGGGTGACCGCCTGGGAATCTGGCTGTTGCAGACATTGGGCATTAGGGCTTCGGGCAGATGACCAGGAGTGGTTAACGCTTGTTAAACCCTTTTTTTGAAAGATTATAGTGAGTAGTGAGCTCAACACTGGTATTGTGTCGGAGGAAACTTTTGTGGAAGTTATGAAAGTAGCGCAGGAAAAGGGCATTTCTGAGGAAGATGTGAGAAGATATGGAGTTTCTGATGATGTTACCAGCAGTCACAATGGTGGACAGCGAGATGGGAATAGTAGAGAAGCGAGGGGTCAAGCAGACAGCAGAGGAAGTGAGCAAGATGAGGTTATACGGACTGTACAGAAACTTTTTAGTGCTGCTGTGCGCGGTAAGGAACATGGAATTTGGAGTGAGAGTGAAGAAGAGGAAACAGCAGAAGAGGAGAACCCCTTACGCAACTGCTCCCGAAATCTGCAGTCTCTGAAGAGGCTGTATGGAGGGGGCCTCACTAATATTCGGATGCCGGTGTCAGTAGTTTTGGTCTGTGGTCAGGCGGGTCACCCGTACTCATTGACACAAGTTTATCTTGCTGTAGAGCATGCTATTGGTGTAGGAGAAATAGCGGCTGTTGCATCTTTGAGGGGAAGAAGTGCTTTCGAGGTAGAACTGAAGAGTGCGGTAGCGAAGCAAAGGCTCTTGAAGGCCCAGATCAAGATTAATGGAGTTCAAGTCGAACTTTTTGACCTGCACGAGCAGACCATCACAGCACGTCTGCATTGGCTGCCGCGCGGGGTCACGCCGCAGGAGGTAAATACAGCACTCGGTAGAATTGGTACACTTGAAGCACACGCCTTTGAGAAACTCACGATTCGAGGGCGTGTGACCTGCGAAACAGGAGTGCGCCTTGTGACCATTCGCCTACGCGAAGGCATAACGATAGAGGATGTCCCTGATGTGATGGTCGTCCGAGGAATCCAGACGCTTGTGATTGTCGCAGACTGCGCGTTGATGTGTTTTAGGTGCAAAATGCGTGGGCACTTCAGGAGCGTGTGCGCGAGTCGTGCGTGTATGGAATATGGCGTGTGGCGCGACCCGCGACAACTCTGCCAACACTTGCGTGAGGCTCTGCAGAGGGAGGAAGAACAGAGGAACCGGCAGGAGCGCGGTGTCCCAGCATCACGGCAGCCGAATGTACCATCCCTGGGGCGAGGTGCCTTTGAGCTGGGCACCTCGATGCAGACAGTGGCCATGAAAAACCAGCGACTGCAGCAGACCGGCGAATCGGGCAGTGTGGTGAGTGTAGTGGAACCAGTACAAAAGCAAACTGAGGGGTCAGGCGATGGGCTCACTGATGCAGGGTTAAATGCAAGTAGAAGTTCGCCACCCATGCCACCAGCAAAGCGGCGACGAGGTGGTAAGAGGCGAAAGTCGTTGGAGCAGCCGTCGGTGCAGCCAATGGAAATGGTAGCTGACGATCAAGAGCAACACAGTGGGGATGTGCAGGTAACAACTGATGACCAGAGAAATGGCGTTGCGAGTGCTGGACATGAGTCGGCTGAGTCGGCTGATGTAGGAAGACAGCGGGACAGAGTCTCGGAGACAACTCTAGTTGCAGGCCCTGAACTAATTGCTGATATTGGGTATAGCATAGGTTCGCCACAGATCGACGACAGCATGAGTGTAGAGGTGAGTCAGGTGGAGATTTTGGAAGAGGGTGACCAGCAGTCTGGAGAGGAGGTGGGAATGGGGTAGTGTAGCGCACCCTCCCGTTGCCAGCATCCATAGCGTTCAATATTACAACTTGGAACGCCCGAGGGCTTCAGACTAAAATTGTGGAGGTAGAACGCCTGTTACGTTTTACGGATGTGTTAGGTGTTCAAGAAGCGAACAACATGCACAATTTCTGTGCAGCCTCCATGCGGGCGGATTTTGTTTACTCGGGGTTGAAGGTGGGGATTTTCATTAAGTGGGCCATCCCGTACTTACCATTTGTATTGAGCCATCGTGTGCAGGGTATTGATGCATGTGCGGTTAGAGTGTGGTTTAATGGTGTGTGGGTTACCTTGGCATTCTTGCATGCGACGGGGAATCCAACTACGGCAGAATGGAGCTCTTGGTTGGGTCAGCTCCCGTCACCATTTCTGGTGGGAGGTGACTTCAATGGTCACCATTATGACTGGGGCTCACTTAGGGTTGATGCTAGAGGGCGTAGACTAGCCACTGCTGTAGACAGGATGGGTCTGACTGTGGTGCAGAACGGCACTCCAACTTTCGCCAGATGGCAAGGTGGGGGAGTTCAAGAATCGGTGCTGGATTTTTTCATCTGTACGCCATCCCTGGCGGCAGCCTTCACTTTTGTAGTCTCTGATGATCAGTGCAACAGTGATCATTTCCCAGTGATCCTGCGCAGCATAGGAAGTTGTGAATAAGTCACGGGTGATGGGAAGAGACGTCCTGTGATAGACAACGGTTGCTTTGCAGGTTGGATGGCTGAAAATATCAGTCGCAAACGATATCATGCGCGTGTCAGTGTACGGCGCGAGAGACCTCATCCGCCATGGTGGACGCACATCTGTACAATTGCAGTGCGAGACAGGCGCAAGGCGTACCGGAAGTGGGAGCGCTTCCCATGTGACGAAAGGTGGCTCTTGTACAGGGGCACAGTCAGAGAGTTTGACTATTTGCTTCAGAAGGAGAAAGAGGCTTATGGCTCGAGATTGTGCGAGCAGGTAGGGTCAGCAGCGTCTCTGGCCCAGGCATGGCGTGCTTTACGTCAGCAGGACTCAAGGGCAAGCATTACGTGGGTCTATGACCTAGGCGCTACTGCGGCCAGTCGTACCATTCTTCGCGGAGAGGGCATGGCAAATGCCTTCAACGCAAGGTTCGCGAGTGTATATGCCCTGCCGAGCGGTATCCCGCCCCCACCGGTTGTAGAGTCTGTCCGGTCTTATGCGGGGGATGCCCCTTGGGAGCTTTGTGAGTTTGAAGCAGCGCTTGCAAAATGAAGAGGTTCTAGTGCACTGGGTGTGGATAGGGTGACATACGATGATTTGAGGCAGCATACGCAGGGTGCGAGAGAGGAATTGTTAGCGCTTTTCCAGGCCGTGTTGGATGGTGCAGAGGTGCCAGCAGCATGGATGTATACCATTCTGGTGCCAGTTCATAAGGCAGGTACTGACAGGTCGAACCTTGTGAACTACAGGCCAATTGCGCTTTTGTCTTGCATCCGGAAAGTTTTTGAACGAATGCTGGTGCTGTGGTTGAGCTGGCACATTAAGTATTTTGGTTGCTTAGCTCCTGTGCAGTTTGGGTATCGACCAAACAGAAGTGCGCAGGATGCTGTCTTGTACCTTTTGTCGAGCGTTTGGGAGGCGTGGGCCCAGGGGCAGGTCGTTCTGGCCGTCTTCCTGGATATTAGGGCGGCATATGATACGGTCTCCATTGCTTGGGTGGCGGCCTCCCTGTCTCGTATGGGCGTCAGCCCCAAGCTTGTAAGTGCCATTGTGGCTCTTTTGGCCGAGCGGCGATTCGTTACGCGTGTTGGTGGTTTTTGGTCATATGAGGCATGCACTGACCGTGGCCTCCCCCAGGGGAGCTGCCTGAGCTCGACGCTTTTCGCCGTGGCCATCAACGATGTTCTGGTAGAGCTGGGTGTTTCAGCAAACATTGTGTGCTACGCCGATGACTTAGCCATGTGGTTCGTGGGTGAAGATCTGCGCATCATGGCTGAGTATGCGCAGCGGGCACTTGACCAGGTAGCACACCGTCTTGGTGATAGAGGTCTGCTGCTTGCACCTGCTAAGACAGAGGTGGTGGTCTTCTCGAGGTCGCGGGATGTTCTGCGAGCCATGCCCAGTTTGGAGATAGCAGGTGTCCGAGTCCTTCCGAAGCAGCAGGTCAAGTACCTGGGAGTGCTGTTGGACTCGGAGTTAATGTGGAATGCTCACGTGCAACGGCTTCGGCAGGTAATACAGTCTCGGACGTCGGTTCTCAGAGCCTTGGTCATGGGTGCATCTGTGAAACGGGGTGCTCTGTTAGCTACCTACAGGACCTTTGTGAGGGCTTGTCTAGATTACCACTTGCCATTTCTGTCCACTGCTCAGCGGCACATTCGTGTATTGCAGACGACTGTCAATGAATGTCTGCGCATTGTCTCGGGCTGTATGGCATCCACAGCCGTCCATGCTCTGTGGGTGGAGTGCGGAGAGCCTCCTCTTGAGTGTCGTGCAGCGGAGCTTCTAGCCATTTTGTGTCTGCGGAATCTAAGTAGGGGTCCAGGGGACCCTGTGTGGCTTATCCTAGCAGACTATGCTAAGCTCAGCGAGAAAGCGCGGAGCCTCCTCGGTGTTCCGGGCAGTGGCATTTCGATACTTCTGCGTGTCTCGGACCACATTCTAGACGTGGGGTGGGTGTGTCCGTTGAGTCCATGGACATGGTGTCCAGCCACTCTAAGGGTTTTCGAGCAGGCATATACGGAGTGTGATGTTTTCTGTGACGCTTCGTATGTTGCGGCTACACAAGTGGGTGGGATTGGCGTTTGTGTTCCATCTCTTAAGATTGAGTTGATGCGGCGTGTAGATGCTGTGACGTCGAGCACTATGTGTGAGATGATTGCCATCTCCGTGGCATTAGACGTGGCTCTTGATCTGGAGCTCCCGTCGTTCTCGATTTACACGGACTCCCTGTCGAGTGTGAGGAGTTTTGCAGCGTTCTCTGCGGCTGCTCGAGGTCAGTGACCCAGTGGTCTACACCATTGGCTGGAAGTTGTGGGTTGCGTTACAAACAGGCACAGTGGCTCTTAGGTGGATACGCGGCCACAGGGGCAACCATGGCAATGTGTTGGCGGATGGATTGGCGCGTGCAGCAGTCGAGCGGGGTGCCCCGTCTGTGTCCCCGGTACTCTCAGTCCGATCAAGGAGGCAGTTTCTAAGGGGCTGGTTCTTTAGTGACTGGCAAGGAAAGTGGCAGCAGGCGGTGACGGGAAGAACCCTTTTCCGGATCCAGCCACTTTGTCACTCTCGACCTATCATGAATAGCAAGGGAAGCAAGGGTACTCTCGCGACTGCGCACTGGCCACTCACTTCTGCGTGGTCATCAGCTTCGGTTTGGATGGGTGGACACCCCCACCTGTGCTGTGTGCGGTGTCGACATGACACCAGAACATTTTCTCCTTATATGCCCGGGTTATGCAGCTTATCGTAGCATGCTGTCTGTATGGGTTAAAGATCACCCAACCATTGAGCTCCTGCTGTCAGCAGCTACGGGACCATCATCACTGCGCAGGTTACGGATGGTTGCTAGATTCTGTAAGGCAACGGGGGTGCATATATAGTGCATGCGTTCCCATGGTGCCCCTCCTGTTCTGCTGGTATACCCTGCTAATGGGCAGGTGTACGATATGGTGGTGCGACATCGGGTGTGCGGCGTGAGTGGGTGCAGTTTAATTGTGAGTGTACTGTGCCAGCGATCGTGTATGTGGGTGCTAACTAAGATGTTGCTACTGTCTGACATTCAAGGTGTGGTGTGCGGTGACGTGTGCAGTGCAACAATCTAGCGGCGTGATTGCCGTGCAGTGACAAATAGTATTATTTGGTGATGTTAGCTGTTATTTGGTGTTGTTGTTTGGTGATACCTGGGGTCATTGTTCTTTGAGGTCATTGCTGTTATTGCTCGTTGCTGTTATGTTGTATTCAGGCCAGAGGAGCGTACGGCCTGGGGCCATGGCTTCTTCAGAATAAATTGAATTGAATTGAAAGAATCGGCCTCGCAGTGCTGGCAACACCGGTTCTCGTCAGATCCTCGAAGTTAAGCAGCATTGGGCTGTATTGATATTTGGGTGGGTGACCACCTGGGAATCTGGCTGTCGCAGACATACGGCCTTAGGGCTTCGGGTAGATGACCAGGAGTGGTTAACGCTCGTTAAACCCTTTTTTTTTTGAAAGAATCGATGTTTCAGCTAAACGCATATATTTTTAAACCAAAATAAGCTGCGTTGTTAAGACCGGCCTCGAAATTGCCAGCTAAAAACGATAGAATTGCGTATTTATTTCGCAGATGCAGGCTTTCAGAGCTGACTTGAATTGTTTCAAAGTGGCCAGCAACAATCGACTGCATGCATAAATCTTTGTAGCATGACGCCATAGCAGTAAAAAAGGTGCAATGATTATAAAAGGTGCAATGATTACAAACAAAAAAGTCAAGTGTGCCGTAAAAAAGGGGTTATATGATTGAATTTTCACTTGTTAAAATTTACACGGATAAAATTTGATAATTTTTAATTGAAATAATCAAATGTACAATTGAGAAAATTGCATGTGCTTAAGTGCTGTTGTGCTTTACGAATCATATATTTAAAACGTAAAGCACAACAGCGCTTAAACAGATGCAATTTTCTCAATTGTACATTTGATTATTTCAATTAAAAATCATCAATTTTTATCCGTTTACATTTTAACAAGTGAAAATTCAATCATATAATCCCTTTTTTTACGGCATACTTGACGTTTTTGTTTGTATTAATTATTTTATTTTGCAGCTTTGCATCATATCCTAAAGAGTTTGTTTAGCATAACCATAAGCCTCAATACTATACCGTAAAATGCTCTCAATCCAAGCATGTGCAGATTTGTTTTAATTTTATCATTAAGCATATTTTTAATTCTATGCAAACGAAGTACCATTTGCCTCAGTTTAATAGTTAAGTTCTGTACATGCTTTTTAAACTTCCACTTTCTTTCAATAATCGTTCCAAGGTATTTTGCATCTTAAAACTTCACTCAAACTTTTGTATTTCGATTTGCATTTTTTTTTTTTTTTTTATTACAGCCATTATCGTGAAAGCAAATATTTAATTCCTGGTCAACTTTCCTATGCGAGGAGTGTATAGGCTACTCATAAAGGTCGTTTTGCTAATTTTAATGTAAAACTTAACTCTGACTACACCATCTAACAACATAATTAAATTCATTCTGTAATTGTTTCATCATAACTTCATACACCATTTCAAATTAAATTAAAATGTCCCGTCCGCAAAAATAAAAAACTTCCGTGCTGTCATTTCCCTTGCAGTTAGCTGGTCGATAGGATAAGGGGAAAATATATGACAGCTGCGCTCGTTAATGAGTAGAAGTCCCTGTCGAGACATGAGACTTTCTGGGCGTCTCAATTTAATCATGAATGGCTGTATAGACATGGTTCAGACAAATCCTGGACAACCTGCAGAATTTGGGTATCGCAGGGTAAATGAAAATGGAGCCAACTGAGTCGCAGGGAAATTTCAGGGAAAACTAGAAATTTTTTTGAAAATCAGGGAAAAGGCAGGGGAATTTAAATAAATGCCTTTGTTTGTGATCTGTAAGTTCCGTTGAGTTAGCAGATCCGAAACAAAATCCTATATAGGCTAGTAGCAAATATTTTAATTTGTGCTTTAACACGTTGAAGTGTTTTAGATGTAACTTCAATAAACCAAATCTTAGGCCAGTGGCGATATCTGTGATGAAAATGTGTTTAGTCCCGTCTGGACTAGGCTTTTATTGTGTACGGGGTTTATCTCGAGTCCTGCAGTAATTTTATGAGCGGCAACGTTTTCCTGGAGGGCGTGGCATTAATCGACGGCCGCCATTGTTTTTGTAACCATCTCGGATATCAACAGGGCACTCTGCTACCAAAAACATACAATTGATTATCTGTGTCGTTCTGGGGCGAACTCAAGATAAACTGCGGACACTATAAACAGCTATTTTCAGGGATGTTGGGATTATTTTCCTACAAATATTAATAAAAACATTAGCTATACTTATAAATACCTGGAAATTGCCATTTGGATGCACCTGGAAATATCAGGGAAATTGAGAATTAAAAAATTGTTTGAACCCTGATAGTTTCTATTCACTCATGGCTTGAGGTATCTCGTTTTTCCATTATTTGCCATTCTGTGATGAGAGACCTTCCTTCCACGGACCGATAAATCCTCAGGTTGTCTCCAAACGCATAATTTTTTTAAGTGTTTGAAATCTCCGATGCTCTCCTTTACCGGACAGCGTGACTGTGCGCTATGGTGATGCTTCCTTTGATTAAGCCACAAAGAAGGATGGTGCTTTGCCTTTCTGTCTCTCTTTCTCTCTATCTGTCTATCTGTCTGGTCTCATTCGTTCTTTTTACTCCATACTTGATCGTGGTAGACGACTCGTCAGCCCCCGAAAAACCTTTGCCAATGCCAGAAAGCAATAACACGACAACCAGCAGCTCTTATCCATTTTAAGGGAGATGGAAGGTCACATGCCGTTCAACCTTTTCCTTCTTTTGTTCCTCCCTTTTTTTTTTCCCCCCTCTGATACCTCTGCTTTTCTCGGACGGTGAAGAATTTGCCAAAACCTCGGTTTTTCCGCAGCGGCCCGATTTATTACAACCTTTGCCTAACCCCCGAAGGAAAAAAAAAAAGTGTCTGTTTTGCAGACAGTCTTAAAATTTTCCATTTTATTGTCTTCGTCTTCCAGAACGTCGTGTTAAAAGAACAAAGCATACAGTGGGATGTAGTGCAGCCATCTTTGATTCGGCTCGTTGGGAAGACAGCGGGATGGGAGGCGATATTTTTAAAAGTAAAATGTAAAAGCCTAAATATAGCGGAACGCCACTGTCCCTGCGCGACAGTAGAAGAGAAAAGGGTTAGAATGTGACGACCGCATTTGGCACTGATGATTTCCAGTGGCCGTCATCTGCGCCAAATTCGCCATTTGCGCCATTTTCGTTACTTGAACCTCGACAAGGGAAAGAGCAAATAAGATAAAAGTATGGCTTGAGCGAGGAATTAGTGCTACAGAAGCAAATAAAGTATACTATTAGAAAATGTTGGAGGGAGGATGAAGTTGAGTTTTGGATTATTTTTGTCGTACATGCTATGGTACTATACGTTAGGTTTGCAGTAAATGGACTGTGTGACGGCACGTTTCCTTGCACTACAACGCAAAAAACATGTCGATATCACACTGGTAGGCTTTACACAGTTACCGTTAGAGTCTACGAGTGGAATATTCACATGTTTTCTTTTTTCAAACGGTTTAGACGCTATAAAAAGCAAAACACTGTTCGCTGGTCGCCATTTTTGGACGCCATCTTTAATTCTGGGCTTAGAAAGAGTAATTCGACTTAGCACCAGGTAGAAGATCGAATTCAGCATGTTCAAGTTAAGTTAAAACCGCACGGTACCCAAATGTCTCAATATTTGCCGTTGAAAGTTATTTTTTGGATTCTTTCTTCCAGTCTAAAAGGGGAGCCAAATACTCACTCAAAATCTCGCTTAACCATTAACATTTCGATAACCATTCAACCGATTTTCATTTTCTATAGTTTTTTTTTTTAAAGATAACTCAATTTGCCGTGATCTAGTTCCTATACGAAACTAGTGTGCCAATTTCATGATTTTGCCGTTATTTCTAACTAAGTGTCAAAATGTGTGTTAAAAAAAATCGGTATTATTATGTTGGCGAGCCCTCGCCGTGAAACCTTCTGCATTTTCGGCATTATAGCATGGAACTTTGTAGATAGTGCGTCTTAATAGCTTTAAAATGAGCATTAGAAAAAGTTAATAGGGCAAGCGGTTGCAGAGATATAGGTGTTTATTTCACACATGACGGGCGGTAGTATTGATCAGGTCATATCATCACTTCCGGTTGCCTGCGGAGATGACACCATGGTGCAAATGAAAGCTGGCATGGTGTAGAACAAAATTATCCATTAATAATCTTGTTTGTTTGCTTCATTAATCTTCACACAGGACCCCACATGGCAATGCACTATTAACTAGGAGTCTGCTTGTTTCACAAATTCTAAATGTACACAAAATACACATATATAGCCGCTCACACGAAACAGACTTAAAATATAAAACAACAAACACAGACGAATATAAAAAAAATCTGTATAATACACAAATTAAGTGCGCACGCATACACCCCCACAAACACGCACATGCACACGTACAAACGTTAAACACTTCAAACACAAACTGTATTCACTTTCTGACACAAACACAAACTGCATTCACTTTCTGACACAAACACAAACTGCAGTCACTTTCTGACACAAACACAAACTGCATTCACTTTCTGACACAAACACAAACTGCAGTCACTTTCTGACACAAACACAAACTGCAGTCACTTTCTGACATAACCATTGAGTAAAAACAGTCCTTGCTGTTTGGAATTGGAATTCCTATTATAGTTAACTGCTTTGCATAGACGGTCATTTGTAAGAATTCTAAAAGTGTGAAAAGTAAGTGTGCAGAGTAAGTATGCAGAATAAGTACGCAACCATTGTTGAGCATTGCTGAGTATCGTTTAAACAATGGTCGGATTCAAAGTATTATAATACGTTGGATACGACTGACTGACTTTTACTTCAATATTTCCTTATGGAAGCAAGTACACGTCATTATCGTAGTTGTCTGGTTCGTAATTAAACTTTTGAATTTGTCTATAGTATATATTCAGTCTTGAAGAGATGAAAAACAATTTGGTGACGTTCACTAATTTAACTACGAGAGTGAGAGAGTTTAACAAGGCCTTCGACGAGAACTATGTAAACTAAATGTACTGTATTCCTTTTACGAACAAACGAACAAAGTGTTAATGAACCAGACAACAAAACACGATGGGATTCATTTCTCCTGGTGAAAGCTGCACTCTGGTTCATAATAACATGCCTCTAACTCGAGGAAGCGGGTTAAAATGGGGATTGCCACTAAGACAAGCTACAGCGTCAGTAGCCATTTGCTGATACTTAATTCTGTATGGTCCTTACTTTCAACAGGCGAAGGAACACAAAAATATTTTTTTTTACACTACAAGCATGACACGTGCCTCCTTAATTATTGAGTCTAAAGTTGGTGCATCCACGTGCACCAGGAAGCAAGCGGTAAAGTTAAGTCTAACGACATCATGGGAGCTTTTTTCTATACATCGGCCGTTTTGAAACGTAGATTTTGAACCACTAGATGGGCGCCATCTAGTGACAGTGATATCATTATACCTTGACCGCTTTATCCCTGGTGCACGTGGACGCACCAACTATACATTCAGTAATTAAGGAGGCACGTGGCTAGTTTGCTGTGTAAAAAGAAATTTCTTTTCGCATTCCTTTGCTTGTTGAAATCAAGTGCTACATAGAACTAAATATTGGTAAATGGCGCTAGATGCTGCAACCTGCCATTCGGTGAATAGGCACCTTTAAGAGCGTTATATAAAGACAACACAGATTTTTTTAAAAGAGAAGCCTAACCACGCTGAATCTACCGAGGTCAATTCCTCCACAAGATCAAATGCCGAAAGCCTCTTAGCCATACTAACACGGCCAAAAGAAAACGATCATGTGCAGCATTTAACACAGATAATACGTAAAAATCCAATCGCCACTGGTCGCCTATAATGCCGCCTGTAATAATTTCCTTCAGCCTTTTTTTTTTATTCATGTTGTTATCTTTTCAAGGGTTTGAAAGGTAGTTGTTCAACAACCTTTTAATTTATCAACCACAATTCCTTTTCCTTTTCTATTCGGCAGAACCAATTGGCTTCTATAACCGACGTTTTGTACAACATTTTCCGTGCTGTCATCAACAAGAATGGTTTAGACAGCTTACCTTCAAAAGGCCTAAAAAAATGACCCTATGGGAATCTAGTGAAGCTGTGCAACTGTCAAGCTGCACTGGTGTGTTGTTAGCAACTGCTCGTTTGACACGAAAATCAATTCGTTTTTTGCTCGCGTTGAGCTAATAGAAAAGTACATGTAATCAACCAAATGTCTGCTACTAGAGAGTGGACACTTTCAACGAGATACCTCGTACGAGCAGCAGAGAAAGTGGCCACACATTGTCAGCAGACAGACCAGAATACAAGTTAAATAGAGAATTGTGATGTCTAAAAATGCGAAACCTTGATTTTGAGGCTGTTTACGTAAATTGAACCAATGGCTGACTTCAAGTTTTTTTCTTCCGAACTAGATTATTAGAGCTGAATTGGCAAACGTTAAGTGTCAGTTAAGACTAACGGTGGGGATATCTAGTTGAGGTCTAAACTAGCCCCGGAGTAGCTTAACCCTGGATCTAACTAACCCTCGACCTGGAAGTTAGTGGACTGGAGAAAAAAAGTTGGTGATATCCATGTTGGACTAAGTTGGGGTTTTGTTAGCTCTTTACGCCTTAGCCCTCGACCTTTAGGCTAAATTAGCCCTCGATGTAGTTATGTTAAAATGTTGTTAAAGCTCAGGAATGACGCTAATCCTGGATGGATATCACCGCTTTTTACACCACGGGGCTAACTACTCAGTATTAAGTTAGCCCTCGACCTACAGGCTAAATTTTGCTTAGCCCTCAACTTATTTCGTAATGGATATCACCAATTTCCCTTATTCCGGAGCTTAACCCAAGGATTAAGTTTAAACCTTAACTGGATATCCCCACCGTGAGTGATCAAGGTTGGGAGAAGAAACTTGGTGGCAGCTAGTGGGGCTCTGCATCACTACTTTCTATGGCGAAAACCTGGTGGGGTTTTGGTATGATCTCATACATTTATTTGGTGTTTAACATTTTTCCCGGAATATTATAGGTTGTGAAATTCTTATGACAATGCAAATGTAAATTATTAATAAATTTAGTTCTTGAAAATTCTTACGAAAATCTAAATTTTGGCATGTGCTTTTCTTATAACCGCGATAGGTTAGAATTAAACCGTGGCACATCTATTTTATCCATTCAAAAAAAGGGCTTAGAAGTAATGGGTTTTCCTTTTTTTTTTTTGCATAATTTCTTCTTTATGACTGTTTAATTTGTGAAACTTTAGCCGACGATCATTAGCATAAATGCTGCATTTTAAATGCACTATAATCATGTCAAGCTTCCATTTTCGTATTTATTAGCTCTGCCATAACCACGTTTTCTCATGTACGTAAAATGTGGCGCTTGATATTCAATGACGGTCATTACGCGTTACGGATTATGTCAACCTCGTTTATGTAGATGCAGTTTGCACACGCACTCTTGTTTTGCTAAACCGCTTCCAGTAAAAGATACTAATAGTTGCTGTTGACAGATTGTTAGTATAAAGCACTGCTGTTTATCAGGAAAACCCACCATTAAGCTACTGTTGCAGTGCTTAAAGGGCAATTACATCCATTTTGACATGCATGTTTGACTTTTGAATCACTTACACAATAACTAAACACAAGAATTGCGGTAAGAATACGTTACTTACGTCCGATATAACAATTTAATTACTGCATCGCCAAAACACGACACGGAGATCGCCATTGTTTTGCTGGAACGCTCTGAAATTAATGCCGACAGATGTCACTTTTCGATTTCGATTCGCAGCCGATTGTGATAGCTGTATTGACTGTGAGGAGCTCAAGCGTCTGACGGCGTTAGCTGGCCGGCAGTGTAGTGGACAGCTAAGGCCGTCAGACGCATGAGCTCCTCACAGTCGATACACCAATAAACCCTTTAAACCCCTTTTTTTTAACATCGTCCATAGTCCTTTGTGCACAGTGGCGGCGTGGTGTGGTGTGGTGTGGAGTGGTGTGATATGTGAAGTGAGTCAGCACATCTGCTTCGCGATGTCATCCTTGAATTGTGTACACAGTGGAGGTGTGAAGAGCTGTAGGTGGCGATTGAGTTTTTTGGTGGTGGTTTGGACGATGCCTGTCTGACATGATGTGGTGTGGTGACTCAATGTGGTGCTTCAGTGTGGTGCTTCAGTGCTTCAAAGATCTCTTAGTACTCAAGTAAATAAAAAATCTATCCCAAAACAAAACTTGCTAAGGATTCCCGCCAAGCTTTTCGGCCGTGTGAAATCCTGATTTCAAATGCCAGCTCTTTCGCCAAGCTAATCCCACCGAGTAATAGTTCGAAGGTTAAATGAAATATATGAAAATTGCTTACTGCGCAATTTTAAATTATTTCATTTAACGTTTGAAGTCTTAGTCGGTGGGATTAGCTTGGCAAAAGAGGTTAGCGTTTGATACCACTACTTCACACGGCCGAAAAGATTGGAGGGAATCCTTAACAAATTTTTTTTTGGGTAGATATAAGATATTTTTGGTCCAAATTGATGAAATCCATTTTTTTCTTAGTAATTGTGAGATGGAAACACCATTCTACTTTTCTAGTCCATTTTTTTTTTTTTTGCCTTCGTTACAATTTAAGGACAGCAGTCACATTTTTTCAAATGATTAGTAGTTTTTAATAGTACTGCAGTGTCTCCTTACAAACGCACGGATTTATTTAATGTTCAGTTTGGCATTGTTGCACAATACAATGTTTAAAAAACATTGGCATTGTGGTGAGAATTTGTAGAATATGTAAGGACTTAGATTGTATGATGTATGTTGTGGAGAGCGTATGACTGCGGGTCCGGGCTCCCCGAAATAAATTCTAATTCTAATTCTAATGTTTAAAAAAATGTAAAGCAATCAACTTAGTCATTTAGAGGTCCCTAACCGCTGAACCAATTAGAAGAGGCCTTATTAAAAGGCCATATCTCCAGAGCAATACTAAGAACCAGTTTTATTCACCGCATGGAAGAATAAATTTTCGTGATACAAAAACAGCATTACCAGTAGCCAGTATAGTAGTTAGGCAAATATAAACGTTATTTACGTCATTTTTTCAACAAGGAAACTTTAAGCTCTGTCACTAACAGTGGCTTTTATGTTGTCAGGCGATCAAAGTCTCCCGATCAAACAAGTTTCAGCCTTTTCTGTTGCATTGTTATTTATCTTTACTTGCCTGAAAACAGCCAAACTACCTTAGCTGTAAAAGACACAACGTGTCTAGCGGTCGCCATGCTCATATTTATTTTATCTGAATAGGTGTTATTGTTTATCGTCTTGGTGGGCGACACACTAGCGTGTGTCTTGAACAGTAAAAAAACAT